>JAMZAV010007395.1:0-33287 GCA_024449915.1 Sweltsa coloradensis | reverse complement strand
GTGGGGCATGCAATTGTCCATAAGTGGTTTTATGGGCATTTACCCATTACAATGCATGTTAGCATGTTAGAATGATAGCTACGGATAATAAAGCATGTTTAGCCACATTAACAAATGTGGTTTACTCAATCATATAATATAGTACATAATAGTATTATTAACAAGCTTTCATACAATTAACACATGTGCATGTCACAAACATGCGAATATCAGAAGTTGTAAATTAGTTAAAAAATCTTAAAAACAATGTACCATTTACAACATAAGCAAATCATATCAAACACTACCAAAAGTAAAAATAAGTGTTCAAGCAAATTTATATTGTCGGTGTTATCAAAAGTGCACATTATACGTATTTTGGAGATACGACATATAGTAGAGGAGCAAGAGGTATGATTTTATTTCCCGTGCATCTTTCGTGGAAGAGTTTTGCGGTAAGTTGTATTGTATTAGGTAGTAGGATACAAGTTTTTTGCACTTCCTTGCAGGCCATGCTATGCTGCAGAGGGCGTCGGGGCGTCGCGACGCCCTTACACGTTTTTAAGAGGGATGATTTTTTATCTCGTGTGCCTTTCGTGATAGAGTGTTGCGGTAAAACTATATTTTGTTAAGTAAGAGCAAACAAATTTTTTGCATCTATTTTGCAGGTCCTGGTTTGCTTGAAAGGGCGTCGGGAGCGTCGCGACGCCCTATAACGTTTTTTAAGAGGAATTATTTTTTATCTCATGTGCCTTTCGTGATAGAGTATTGCGGTAAACTGTATTCTATTATGTAATTACATACAAGGTTTTTTCACCAACCTGCAGGTCCTGGCACGCTTCAGAGGGCGTCGGGGGCGTCGCGACGCCCTAAAAACGGTTTTCTGAAAAGAGGAATGAATTTTTATCTCGTGTACCTTTCGTGCTAGAGTGTTGCGGTGAATTGTATTCTATTGAAGAAATAGGCATACAAGTTTTTAGCACCTACCTTGCAGGTCCTGGCACGCTTCAGAGGGCGTCGGGGGCGTCGCGACGCCCTATAACGCTTTTTTAAAGAGGGATAGATTTATTTTATCGCATGTGCCTTTTGTGATACAGTATGCGGTGAATTGTATTCTATTAAGTAATAGCATACAAGTTTTTAGAACCTACCTTGCAGGTCTGGTAGGCTTCAGAGGGCGTCGGGGCGTCGCGACGCCCTTTAACGTTGATAAAGATGCTTGATTTTTTATCATGTGTGCCTTTCGTGATAGAGTATTGCGGTAAACTGTATTCAATTAAGTTATATCATTCAAGTTTTTTGCATCTACCTTGCAGGTCTTGGCACGCTTCAGAGGGTGTCGGGGGCGTCACGACGCCCTATAACGCTTTTTTAAAGAGGGATTATTTTTATCGCATGTGCCTTTGTGATACAGTATGCGGTGAATTGTATTCTATTAAGTAATAGCATACAAGTTTTTAGAACCTACCTTGCAGGTCCTGGTAGGCTCAGAGGGCGTCGGGGGCGTCCGACGACGCCCTTTAACGTTGATAAAGATGCTTGATTTTTTATCACGTGTGCCTTTCGTGATAGAGTATTGCGGTAAACTGTATATTTTAAGTAATATCATTCAAGTCTTTTGAACCTACCTTGCAAAGTCCTGGTACGATTCAGAGGGCGTCGGGGGCGTCGCGACGCCCTATCACGGTTTTTTAGAGTGATGTTTTTTATCTCGTGTACCTTTCGTGATAGAGTATTGCGGTGAACTATATTCTATTAAGTAATAGCAATCAAATTTTTTGAACCTACTTTTCAGGTCCTGGTACGCTTCAGAGGGCGTCGGGGGCGTCGCGGACGCCCTATAATGGTTTTTTATAATAAAGATTATTTTTTTATCTCGTGTTCTTTCATGATAGAGTATTTCGGTAAACTATATTCTATTAAGTAATAGCATACAAGTTTTTAGAACCTACCTTTCAGGTCCTGGTATGCTTGAAAGGGCGTAGGGGGCGTCGCGACGCCCTAAAACGGTTTTCTGAAAAGAGTAATGAATTTTTATCTCGTTACCTTTCGTGCTAGAATGTTGCGGTGAATTGTATTCTATTGAGTAATAGCATACAAGTTTTTATCACCTTCCTTGCTGGTCTAGTTTGCTGCAAGGACTCTTAAAAACACTCTTAAAAACGTTATAGGGCGACGCGACGCCCCCGACGCCCTCTGAAGCGTACCAGGACCTGCAAAGTAGATGCAAAAAACTTGAATGATATTACTTAATTGAATACAGTTTACCGCAATACTCTATCACGAAAGGTACACGAGATAAAAAACATCACTCTAAAAAAACGTGATAGGGCGTCGCGGCGCCCCCGACGCCCTCTGAATCGTACCAGGACCTGCAACGGTAGGTTCAAAAGACTTGTATGATATTACTTAAATGAATACAGTTTACCGCAATACTCTATCACGAAATGCACACATGATAAAAAATCAAGCATCTTTATTCAACGTTAAAGGGCGTCGCGGCGCCCCCGACGCCCTCTGAAGCCTACCAGGACCTGCAAGGTAGGTTCTTAAAACTTGTATGCTATTACTTAATAGAATACAATCACCGCAATACTGTATCACAAAAGGCACATGCGATAAAAAATAATCCCTCTTTAAAAAAGCGTTATAGGGCGTCGTGACGCCCCCGACGCCCTCTGAAGCGTGCCAAGACCTGCAAGGTAGGTGCTAAAAAACTTGTATGCTATTTTTGAATAGAATACAATTCACCGCAACACTCTAGCACGAAAGGTACACGAGATAAAAATTCATTCCTCTTTTCAGAAAACCGTTTTAGGGCGTCGCGACGCCCCCGACGCCCTCTGAAGCGTGCCAGGACCTGCAAGGTTGGTGAAGAAACCTTGTATGTAATTACATAATAGAATACAGTTACCGCAATACTCTATCACGAAAGGCACATGAGATAAAAAATAATTCCTCTTAAAAAACGTTATAGGGCGTCGCGACGCTCCCGACGCCCTTTCAAGCATACCAGGACCTGCAAAATAGGTGCAAAAAAATTGTATGCTTTTACTTAATAAAATATAGTTCACCGCAACACTCTATCACGAAAGGCACACGAGATAAAAAAATCATCCCTCTTAAAAAACGGTAAGGGCGTCGCGACGCCCCCGACGCCCTCTGCAGCATAGCATGGCCTGCAAGGAAAGTGCAAAAAAATTGTATCCTACTACTTAATAGAATACAACTTACCGCAAAAACTCTTCCACGAAAGATGCACGGGATACCTGTTGCCCCACTACTAATATTGTGTTAGATTAAACGCAACTAAAATATATTTTCTACATAAAAAATAATCCAACAGTTTTAAATATTGGAGGGATGAAAAAAAGTATCGAAAGAGCATCAAGTTACGATTTTATAAAAACATTTAAGTCCCTTTGTATTACTTTCTTACCAACAATAATAGGCGAGCATTAATTCTGTGAATCTAGTTATACAACTTTATTGATTTCGATTAAGGGCACATAATTATTGTGTACTGACCTCAGGTTTATTTCCTAAATCAATTTATATTGCTAAAACTGTTACATTCATGCAATACTGTTTGCTTTTAAATAAAAATAATATGAATACATTATACTGACACTATCACAAATATGCAAAAACGTGTAGTCAGGAATTATAAAAAATCGAGAAAGTTTAGATTTTTTGTACGTGGCTACTTATGTAGATGTGTTCAGGGGTGTGAATTACAAGCATGCTAAATTAAATGGCTGGCCTCAGTTTACGATATATCCCGTCATGCCACCCGACGCGAAGCTACTTTAATAGCTTCACAATTTGAATTTGTTCCTAAAGAGCATTTTAAACGTCAAGCAAACGAAATTGTTTTTTTCTGACGCAAGAATCGCTTCTCGAATCTAGATGATCTTTCTCATCAATCGTTTGACACAATGGTGGCAGTTTTCATTCGAACTTGATACTTTTTGCATGTTTCCTGTGCATTGCGTGGCAGCAGGGTATAGGAAGCCCCCAGACTCGGTAAATAAATACACATTTTAGAACAATTCGATTTCAATTAAATCGAATGAGATGCAGATCTTTATTACAAATTGTTGGTTGCACCTAGCACTGTCTGTATGACTAGGCTACCCAACTGGCGGACTCTGGGCCGATTTTAGGACAGTCAGCGATGCCGGACTAAAATATGCACATTCAGCAAATCTCAATGACAATTATTCTCCACGCAAGATAACACTAGACTAGACAACCGGACCTCCAATAAAATATTCTCAGTGGCTCCGATGTTGATAATGTGCCTCCAGCATCCAGTTGGTTGTCCCAGTCCCACCCAGACTTCATGTAGCTATTGCTACTTGTTATTGATTAAACAAATTCTTCAGAAGGTAATATACGAAATAACACTTTAAAAATAATTGTATGACATTATATTATTATTATTTTTCCGATCCCACATTTTCAATGTTGATTTAAGTACGTGTGACGTGAATAGTTATTGAAGAGTATACATCCACGATGCTATGCACACACGGGTCGGGGCCACATCACCGAATATCCACTGCACACAATACCCACAACACCGAATTCACAGTTGAAAAATGTTAAAGTATTTCAGAATGGGTCGTAAGACCGAATAATTTATTTTCAGAGTCCAAACACAGAATAGGCCACATCACCGAATACCCACAACACACAATCGCCACAAGACCGACAATCGGTAAAATCTAAAGTAAGTGTGAAGAACGACCGTCCTGCTAGGGCCACAACACCGAATTCTTCGGTCTTGTGGCAATTGTGTGCTGTGGATACCTGTGTCGAAAATATCGTTCTTGTGGGGCAGTCATTTTTTCGGTGGGGTGTCTATTGTGTGCACTGGATATTCGATGCTGTCATTCGGTCTTACGACCTATCCAGTATGTGCCACAACACCGAAACATTCGGTCTTACGACCCATCCAGTATGTGCCACAACACCGAATCATTCGGTCTTACGACCCATCCAGTATGTGCCACAACACCGAAACTTTCGGTCTTACGACAGGGCATGCCACACGACCAATTCTGAAATACTTTAACATTTTTCATCTGTGAATTCGGTGTTGTGGGTATTGTGTGCAGTGGATTTTCGGTGATGTGATGATCAAAACGATGTTTTTAAAAACGTCACTGTTTCACGCACCCTGCGTAAACTCCTCTATGCAACCCCCCTAGACTTAGGAGAGTTGAAGTAGGAAATCTGAGAAGGCGCGACACTGTCAGCCTAATGATTTTTGGTTGCTCTAGTACCAAGCTTATCCGCTAGTTGGGCGTACTGGTAAAAATCTACGGGGGATTCGAACTAGGATGGGATGAAAGTGCTCCTCGTAAGCTGACAAATTGTCAGACGTCTGTGAATGAAGGGCTGGTTCTCTTTTAGACATTCTAAAATAATATCAATTCACGACGGAAATGTACTGATTTACTGAAACAAAGATAAATTATAAATCACTATGTTTAATCCCTCTGCAGGACCCAAGGGCTCCTACGCCACTGTAATGGAAGGTAAGCTTGAGCCTAGGGTCTCATCCCCAACCGTTGTTACATAAGTTACGCTTTTAGGTTAGATAAACGCCTTTTGCATTTTAAAGTTTGGAAAACCCTTTCATAGAAAAGGGGTTTTACGGAGACTAGACAGTTCTTCTTCAATGGTCTTTCATCTGATATTCTTTTTCAACGACTTTACTTTGGGAACCAAAAACATTTTATCACCCATAAAAAATCCCTTAAACCCCCATCGGGTGAGTGGTATCAATCATCCCTAAATGAAAATGTTAATAATTGAATTTAAAAAAAATCGTTTTATAATCTAAACCTAACAACCATGGTTTTTAAAATTAAAAACATATTTATTGTAATATTAATAAAAAATGTTTTAATTGATAGCAAATAGTTTAAGGCCATCGAGACGCTAAATTTGACTTCTTTGAGGGTGCTTCTTGTAACTAATTATGAAAAACATGTATTAGGCTATGAAAAAAAACAAAAAAAACAAAATATTGTCCCTATTTCGGGCGTCCCGGCTGTTTTATTTGCATATTGCGCCAATTGCACTAGGCCTATCAAGCCCAAATTTTGGAAAACGGCTTTTAAGATTATCTTCATTTAAAAAAATTAATTTCGTCATCTCTTGTTCATATAGTGAACAAGTTTCGTAAGGTTATGCGGAAGGGATTACAACTTACAAGTTATGAATTTTTTTTTTTAAAACCCATTGAGTGAGTGTTGGGGAAAATTTTAGGGGCAAATAAAAAAATTCATAGCTTGTAATCCCTCCGCAAAACCTTACGAAATTTGTTCACTATATGAACAAAGAGATGACGAAATTAATAAAAAAAATGAAGATAATCGAAAAGCCGTTTTAAAATTTGGACTTGATAGTGCAATAAGGCGCAATATGCAAATTTTAAAACAGCCGGTGGGCCTACGCCCAAAAATAGGGACAATAATATATTTTTTTCATAGTCTAATACATGTTAATTTAATAATAAGTTACAAAAAGAACTCTTCAATGAAGTCAATTTAGCGTCTATCAATTTAAGTCTTTTTTTTTTGGGGGGGATAGGGGGGAATGGTCGGAGTCTTATTTTATTGGTACAATAATGTTGTATTTTCTCTCTTTGTTATAAATAGAAATTTAAAAATAGAGCTTATTTTAAAAACCATAAGACAATAATGGCATAAAGATGGTATATAACTGTGTATGTAAACGTACATAAAATTCAGATAAATGACTACAAACTTGTGGCTTCATTGTAAACAATAATCTCTTTATGCCAGTGTGGCTTATAAACTTTGCTCTATCTACTTACAATCTACAACATTGTGACAAACATAAAACATTATTGTGGCAGGAGAGATGAAACGTTTTACGAATATATTTCCAAAATACAAATTTTGACCTTAACCCCAATTACTCATAATTTTTTTAACAATTAAAAAACCTATACAGGCTAGTATTAGCAGATTTAAGGAAAACGCCAAAGTCATTGTAAAACGAGTTCAATGTTGAGTACCCGGAAACATTTGCAGGATTCTCAACACATGGCTCGCTCATTCGTCTAATGCAGTGGCGTAAGTGAGAACCCGACGCCCCCGGGAGGCAGGTGGGGGTTCGGTGTGTAAGAGGGCCCGGTCCGCAAAACGAACAGATCTTTTTTATTGTCATACCAATTTCAAATTGTGTCTATTTTTACACACAAGAAAACTTAATACATTATTTTAACAACTAAATCATCAACTTGCATCTCCATTCTCTGGTTAAAATTTTTACTTGAGTTTTGTTATTACACTGTTCAAAATCCAATAACAATTTCAAAATGGTGGTAAATGTTGGGACCCTACTAGCTTTCGAAAGCTTCTTCAGAGCGAAATAACACGTAAAAATAGTTTGGAAATGGGGGTACATACATTTCTTCGATGAAAAGCAGTATTAACATCAACGACATGTTGGAGGGTTTCGAAGATCACCTGAAAATTTCTCCAAGATCGGAATATTCGTTAAGAGTGAACAAACTTAAATAGAAAAATAGTAGGCTAAGATTTCGATGTTTATAAGATTTTTTTATCGTACCCAAAAAAAGAGACAGGTCTTAGTTCAGAGATTTCAAAGGTCCTCTGAAAATTTCATCAGGATCGGAGTAGCCATTTTCCGGTAGTGCGCGAACAGACAAAAACTTAAAAAAAAAAAAACGAGGTATTTTTCTCATAGTCAAATGAAAGTCTTCACTACGAAAGCAACGTTGAACCAATCCAATAAAAGACCAAATGTACCAAAGGGAGGGGGGGGGGGGTAGTAGTTTTACACGGAAATCAGTACTTATAATTAAGCCAGTAGTTTACAGCAATTAAATAATTTTATGGTGTATGGGGAATTATACCTAAAAGTAATCTGATGATTTCGTTGTGATCGTTTTGATCATTACCTGGGGGTCCCGTCCCGAAACGTTTCTTGCGGGGCAATTTGCGGTACGCCTTAGGTTCAATAATCCGTTGAATAATTGATTATATTGCCGAATTGTGTTATTGTATTTAATAAAATTTTTTAATTTACTAGCGCACATTGTGGTCTGGCGTGCGTGGGTTGATAATTATCTTTTTGTCGCAAATAAAATAGTATGGGTACGGTCAATTATTGTCAAATTTAATACTGATAGCATTGCATTTGCAATCCTCCCCCCCCCCCTCCTCCTCGCCTCGCAACACACAATAGTTCACAAGTATAATAAGTTGCTGCATTTTTGCATGTATTACATAGTACAGTATATACTACAAGTAAGACAAGACAATAGGTGCCACCTTAAGCATGAACTAAGATATTAGAAAATATGGTAATTTTTGGTTGGACCCCCCCCAAAAAAATGGGGGGTCAGTGAAATTAAAGTCTTCGCTTTGCTCATCCAAAATGTAAGCTGAAAGTTGGAACGGTAATTTGGCGGGAAACACGGGTCACAATATGCAACGTCACGATTAGCTATTAGCTAATTGATTTGATTTGTTTGGATATTGCTTAACGTCCTATTTATGCAACTTGGCTAATCGAGACGAAGGGAGGGACGTTAGGGGTGACGCTGGGGACAAGGGGTGGATAGGCTGTGCTGGTCAGAACCACCCACAAGCATATGGGGGAGGGCAGGGGTTCCCCCACGTCGTGGTCGTCTTCGTCTGTGTCATCATCCGTCAGTGTTGTCATTGTCGTCGCCGTCGGGAGGTAGTCAAAGGGGGAAGGGGAAATTTCCCCGACGACGACCCAGAGCTCGCCATTAGTTTCAGGGAGAAAAACTCCCCTAATCACGGGCCAAACCACGAGAAGGTTGCGAGTTGGAATTTAATAATCAGCCACTAAGGTATTGAATAATTAAACTAGTGGGCAATTGTGGGCGACTTATCGAAGCTATTAAACGTCATTTGTAACAAGTATGCATAATAAACGTGTATATGTAATTTCAGGGGTGCAGTCGCAAACAAAATAGTACCAGGGCGGGCGGTCAATCGTCAAAGTCTATTCTATACCGATAATATTGCATTGCTACCCTCCCCCACCCCACCCGCAACAAAAGAGAATTCCACTGAATTTTTAGGAATGTTTTCCATAGTATAGTATCCTATTTAAACATAAGTAAAACAGTTTGAATGCACCCTTGTGCATAAATGTAGATTCTTTTTAAAATCATCAAGACAAATACTTCGTACAAAATTAAAGTCAAGGTTGAATAGAAAATGATTTATTGTATTTATGAGCTGATATTTTTCTGCAGAGAAAATTTTTAAATTTTTTTTCCCCGTAATTGCCCTAATGTAGCCCTACTTCGTATTGCATATACTCGGTAGGCATACTATGAGATAAACTTTCTTTTCCAAGGACGTCCCAAAAAATTACGCAGATATCACACGCTGCCTCCCAACTTTCCATCCTTTAATTCAAGCCATGGTCCATACTTTTTTCATTTTCTCACCATCCACTGCGATAGTGTCCAAATGTACAGAAACGACGTTTCACCCACTCGAATATTACAGTTGAACTGTTAACTACCGACAGACTTTCAATCTCACAGACTACACACTTCACTCTCCAGTCTCCACATATTTTGTTCTATCATTATCACCGAAATTTGTGTGAAACCTGTGGCACTTACTTTGGAAGTCTTAGAAAAAAAGTAACTCTTGTTGTTAAATTATCCTGAGAATGAGATTCACAAGTGTAACGTCTTTTTTTTAGTATACAGCAGTTAAAGAACAACTACACCATAATAATATTATGCTGGATTATGCTGGATTATGCTGGACATTATATTAAAATAACTGCAAGTGTCCTAATTACAACGATACAACACTTCCAGTTATTTAACCTGACAATTCAAAGACGATATTTACGTTATTTCTGTGTGAATATAGGGACAGTTTTAGACATTTTCTATGAATAGTGTGAAGGACTAAAGAAAAGTACAAAAGTTATGAACATACATATAATTCGGTTTTCACATTTTATAACCTGTACATAAATCGCAGGACTTTGTAAAGACCCCCTCTGGACCCGGGGTAGAATTGGTCTAGAGCATGGCTCTGCTAATCGTAAAAGGGGATTCAAGAGAAAAAGTCCACCTCACAAAATCAGCTAGTATGAAGGGTAGTATTTTACTCCCCGAATATAGAGGCGAGCTCTGGCAATCGTCGTCGAGGACCTTGCCCACTTCCCTTGACGACCCCTCGACGACGACGACGACGACAATGACACCACGAACGATGACGAAGACAATGACGACCGCGAAGTGAGAACCCCCTTTCCTCCCCTTACACGTGGCTGGTTCTGACCAGGTTAGAGTGGTGCATTATGACCTAACGGTTGACGCGTCCTTAATCCAAATAAACAAAAAAAAACACTTTGTATAAAGACAATTGCAAGAATGGCATTTGTTTTAACACGATATGCATCTGAGCAGATGGCAGTAAAAAGTTACTTTTAATAAACAAAGGTGTTTACCTAATCGTGACGTCACATGCCCTATGCGGCGTTGCGCGGGAAAGAGTCAAGGTTCAACCAAAGATTATTGGATGAGCGTAGCGAGCGAAGCGAGTGAAGCGAAGACTTCAATTTCACTGACCCCCCAAAAAATTTAGCTCGGGTGTTTTTTTTTTTTTTTTTTTTTTTTTTTGTTTGTTTTTTTGTTTGTTTTTGTTTTTTTTTTTTTTGTATTTTTGTCTGTTTGTTCGCTCTCTACCGGGCAAACGGCATATGCGATCTTGATGAAAATTTGACAGGACCTTCGAAATCTCTGAACTTAGACTTGCTACGTTTTTGGGTTTCAACGAAGAAATATTTCTCACGAATATCGTACTTTTACGATTTTTTTCGATTTTTAGTGCGAATTTTTTCGTGACATTTGGGCCGATTTGACCCAAACGGGTAGTGCTTACACGTTTTATTTCACATAGACATTAAGGTAATGGTGATGTATACTTTTTAAAAGAAAAAGTGAAAAAGTTAGCCAGAATCCATAGAAATAAAGCTTTTAATATAAGTTTTTTGATTTTTGTGCGATATTTTTGTTTCCATTTGGGCCAATTTGACCAAACGGGTGGGGCTACAACGTTTATATTATACATGGACATTAAGGTTAATGGTGATGTAGTACCTTTTGAAAGAAAAAGTTGAAAAGTTAGCCAGAATCCATAGAACTAAAGCATTTAATATAAGTTTTTTAAGGTAAATAAAAACCAATTGACAAGAAACAGTAGAAACTTGACAACAATCACTTTAATGCGTAGGCAACAAAACAAAGCACTTGCAAAAGTAAAGATATGCCACGCAAACTAAAAACTATAAAACGCTCATCCTTCAACGCGGCGGGACTTTAGCGTTTTCCTAGTATTCAACTTTGTATCTCAATAGAATTGAGAATATTTCGTTTGATTGGTTTGAATTACGGCAACAATGTTGTAAGTGATTAGTCCATATAGTCCGTAAAACCCGCGCCCATATTTGGAGTAAAAAGCCTTCCTATACCTAGATTCAGGCACTTATGGGAGGAGGAAGTAACAAAAGTGAACGTGAGTGATTTTGAGCATGTTTCAAGCAATCTTTTTTATTGGAGTTTGTATAGGCCTAGGAACAAAATTCCCTGATGATTTTTCTAGATGTGTTTTAAAAGTTTATAAAGGCTGGCCGTCTAAACTCGAAAACATCCCAAATCCAATGGCTGAGTGAAACAATTATTTAGAATTTTAAAAAACTAAAATAAAACAATGACTTTGTAGTGATGTTGCACTGGCGTGCATTTCATGAGTCTACAAAAGCGAGCTAACAGCAATGCTAGTCTGTCATCACCATCTCTATTCTCTAAACATTTTCCTCCGTGCCCTAGTAAGATGCAACCTTCAACTCTCAAGTGTCTAAAGGGTTGCCTAGCGAACGCAAGTAGTTACACAAACCCGTTTCAAAAACATTATTTGAAAAGGA
The DNA here is from genome assembly GCA_024449915.1 of Sweltsa coloradensis. Classification (NCBI taxonomy): domain Eukaryota; kingdom Metazoa; phylum Arthropoda; class Insecta; order Plecoptera; family Chloroperlidae; genus Sweltsa; species Sweltsa coloradensis. The sequence goes on along the minus strand of JAMZAV010007395.1, from coordinate 21,311 downwards.
ACTTAGCAAACTCAGGTCTATCTAAAACCTGTCCGGAGAGGTCGTTAGACCGAATGTTTCGGTGTTGTGGCATATACTGGATGGGTCGTAACGTTGTGACCCGTCCTGGATGGGTCGTAGCACCGAATCATTCGGTGTTGTGACCGTCCTGGATGGGTCGTAAGACCGAATCATTCGGCATTGCGGCGTCAAAGCTTTCGGGTTGTGGAGATTGGTGATGTGGGTATTCGGAGCAAAGTCACCCGTTTCGGTCTTATGGCCCATCTAGATAGGTCGTTCGTCACAATTTTGAAAAGTTTTTTGATGAACGGGCCCCTCCTGCTAGTGCCACAACACCGAATTTTTCGGTCTTGGGGGCAATTGTGTGCTGTGGATACCACTGTCGAAAAAATTCGGTCTTGTGCATAGTCTGTTTTTCGGTGTTGTGGGTATTGTGTGCAGTGGATATTCGGTGAAAGTGGCCCCGACCGCACACACATCTCACATGGCAACACCATAAAACTGTTTACAAACTAGAATGAATATTATTTGTGTTATCTTTGGAGATAAAATAGTGTGAAAATACCATTGGTAAGATTGGGAGAATTGTATAGTTGAGAAGTTCCGCCTTAAAGCTGTGTTTTCACCAAAAACCAAAAATTTGTATAAAACAGAAGTTATAGAGTATGATCATTAATCACAGTCTTTTGAAAAAATCAAAATATTATTATATATTTTTTGGTTGATGCATTTTTCCGCTATTGCTACTTTTTTGAACGATTTTTGGAGCTAAGTTGTGCCAAAAGTATACCATTTGGATGGCTGATATTTTTATTGTACCTTACACTCATCTTTGACTTTAGACTGAGGGTTTTTGAAATGCATAGCTTTCGTATCTTAAAATCTTCCTTTTTTTCTTTTGCCGGTACAAATTCCACAAAAGTACCGGAAAATGTAAAACACTGTAAAATGTAGGGTATTGAAGATACACATTTCAAATTACCTCATTCTTAATTTGAAGGTAAGTGAAAGCTACAATAAAAATATCAGCCATCCAAATAGTATACTTTTTGCAAAACTTCGCACCAAAAATCGTTCGAAACATTAGCAATAGTGGAAAAATGAATAAAAGATAAAAATGTTGGTCTCTTCAAAAGACTGTGATTAATGATCAAACTCTATAACTACTGTTTTATGCATTTGGATTTTGGTTTTTGGTGAACACACTCCAGCCGGACACTTTTGATTTGTCTCTGATTCTAGCATGATAGAGCACACACAGAGAGACCATGCCACGTGACACGATCAGATCTGTGTTACGGGCGTACAGGGTACAGGCTACCCAGACACAATTATTTGTGAAGCTTCTTACAATAAATGGACACGAAAACAAAATGATTCAATCTTTGGTTATATTATGAGTTATACTAAGCCATTGTCATACAATAATATTCATTGAATCGTTAGTAACGTTCTTATTCTTTGTGGAGTCGTGGACAAATAACATCAGCATTGACATTGAAAAGTTTGCCTGTTTAGGCGTGTCAATCCATAATTCAAAAAAGAGATTTATAACGCACACTTCACATAACTTTGTTTTAACTTTTAACTAATTGTACCTTTGAGCAAAAATATAAATCAGAATCTACGAAACAAGCGTTTCTTTATGTTATGTTCTCGATTTGAGTTCATAATAATATTGATCGAAACGTTTTAGTTTGTAAATAATTCTACTAAATTAATTCTCATTGGATGAGCGTAGCGAGTGGAGCGAAGACTTCAATTTCACTGACCCCAAAAGTATTTAGCTCGGGTGTTTTTTTTTTTTTTGTTTTTTTGTTTTTCCGTCTGTTTGTTCGCCGATTCCGGGCAAACGGCATATGCGATCTTGATGAAAATTGGAGGGGACCTTCGTTTTCTCTGAATTAGAGGTGTATTGTTTTTGGGTACAATCGAAAAATATTTTTCATGAATATCGTACTTTTACGATTTTTTTCGATTTTTAGTGCGATATTTTCGTGACATTTGGTCCGATTCTGGGCCAAAACGGGTAGGGCTACAAACGTTCCTATTTCACATGGACATTAAGGTTATGGTGATGTAGTACCTTTGAAAGAAAAAGTTGAAAAAGTTATCCAGAATTTATAGAAATAAAGGTTTTAATATAATTTTTTAATTTTTAGAGCGATATTTTCGTCCCATTCGGGCCGATTCTTACCAAACGGGTGGGGCTACAACGTTCAGATTTCAAAATGGACATTAAGGTTATGGTGATGTAGTTCCTTTTGAAAGAAAAAGTTGAAAAAGTTGAAAAAGTTAGCCAGAATCCCCAGAAATTAAGTTTTTAATATGTGTTTATTGAGGTTTATAATACCAATTAACACCTAAACAATAGAAACTTGACAACAATCACCTACAAGCTTTCAAAAAGCACTTGAAAAGGAAAAGTGAAAAACAAACGCAAAAAACGCAAACAAAAAAAATTACAAAAACGCCATCCATCAAGGGCGGGGGGGATTTTAGCGTTTTCCTATTTGTATGAAATAGTATAATATGCTATTGTTTTGTGTTGAAATTGTCTGCTAATAACGCCACGACACATGTTAAAATGTGGTAGGTGGAATAATGATATATTTTCATATTGTTGCTCATTAAAATAATTTTGTGATAATTTTCATTGCAAATTCAACACTAAACGTTAATATCTAAATACAAAGTTTATTGGCATCCATAACAATGCTCAGAACTGCAAGTCAATGAACTATACAATTATGACATATTACACAACATGCATGTTAAATTTAAACAATTTAAAATACAAAAACAACAATCTTACTACTCCCAATATCATTGACAACATTTCATACACAATCGCTGGTGTAGAAAACGGTATTGAATTTTCGTTTCTATGAGAGATTAATATGCACCATCCGTGGAAAAAAAACTGGTTGGTAACTCGCAGACAGACAAAAACAGAGTCGGTTCCCTAACCCAACACCACTCCCCCCGTCTACTAATAAATATCACATATACCCTCTAGCGTAGGGGTGAGTATCCCTATTTACTCTTTAATATATTTGGAGCAAGTTGTTTTGTTTTATTGTTTGACGAAAAAACAATGCTTAATTTTATGGTCTTGTTTGAATTTATATACCCGTTAATAATTATTATGTACGAGCAATAATAAAACATTGTTATAGAAAAGACACAACTAATATAATTATTACAAAAAAATAAAAAAAATTGTATACTAATAAAATTTTAGAGTAATTGTTTCCCTGCACAATCACGAGGAAAGTCGTAAGTCACGCGTCACGCGACCATGCCTGTTGTACCGACATTGTATCTCAAGCGTATATTGCGTGGGACTCTGATTAGGGAGGTTTCGACTTTGATACAAGCCAACGACAATCCTAGCTGTAGATATTTTCTATGTCCACCCCTCCAAACATAATCCACTCTGTATAATTCAGTGGGAAAACAAAAAATATTAAATACAACCTTTTTAAAATTTGTATTGCCAATGGCGATAAATATTATTATCCATAGACATAACTGCGAACTGTGAAGTCTAAACACATTCCGCACGCACAATTCATCTATCAATCAAAACAATTCATCTTACAACCCATATCCAGAATCATCGATACAGTCGGTATGGGCGTGGCAGTGATGTGAATGCCCATATTACTCCCTGTATATCAAGGAACGCACCGACAACGCCATCCTAACATATTGGATCGAAATGTAATCACAACTTGTCTGATTTCATTAATGATTTTACACACAGAAGCGTCAGTCTAGATTGTCGCCACATCTAGAGTCGTCCTCACCATTTTGAGTGCAGTGCCTATTTCGCCGCTCTTCATTCGAGCGGAATAAGTGGTCTTGTCAACCTGTCATCCCCTAATTTCGCTAGGCGAGCGCCTCAGACTTCGGACAGCGATGCCGATACAATGGCTCCACTCCGTTCAATATAATAGAAAAGCAATTTAAATGTGTCGCGGGACCACATTGTTAGTTTTGATTTCTATTTGGCAACGTTCGAGATACATGTATCTTTGGGGGTGGGCCAAAGTTGTGACGAAGGTATAATTGGTCCGTGAGTCGGCCTGTTTGTGAATTTAGTTTCTTTGAGGGATTAGCACGCTGCACACAAAATGGTGAGGACGACTGTACCTAGACTCTAGAGCGACACACAAAATACACCCACGGTTTGTGAAAGCCCTGTGTGTCTAACAATCTTCAAGCAATGTCATATAACATAATTAATTTCAAGATCCAATATTTTAAACAAATTCATCCTCAAAAACTTAGCAACAGAATGTTACTTCTTGCAACATAATAGCTCTTTGGCTATGCTAATGAAATCGTAATGCTCCATAACTAAGAATAACTACTTTGAGTACGAGATAATTATTTCCCGTGATTTGTGAATCTACATAATTAAAATAGCAATTTATTTCAGGATGGGATTATCCTGAAGCGAGGCATGGTAACTTAATGTGATGTGAATTGGAGTCATTTCAAACTGACAGTGACGGACGCAGTGATAAAACGTACACGTATACTTGCAGAGCTTATGGGTGGATATTTAAACGTTTGAATGCGGAAGTAACATGCTCGTGTACATTTCCACGGATTAAATTCACGTTTATACACAGGACTGGTCCGCCTTAAAATTAACTAAATGTAATCATATTGTGACCATAGCTCCTTCAAAATTTTATTAACTAATAACAAGGATCGACGAAACCGTTTATGAGCTCGATCAATCCAGGTTTTGACGCGAATGCAAAAGTTTAGTCTAGATCACTTGGAAAATGATCGCTTTTCCTATCTGGTTGTGGTTGTATCAAAATGTCAAACGTACGAATGTGGATTGTCGCTATATCAAAACTCATTTTCAAAACAGTGCTTACTTTTTCAGGACAGGGCCGTAAATTTGCCACCCAAAGGGTAATTTGTAGATTTTCCCTCAAGATGTGTACGCAACAGTTATTTAAAATCTTGAAATGTGCTCTGATAGTGACTTTTATAAAAATGCATCTCCACAATTTTTTTTTGCGATTGGAGGTCGAAAAGTGATCCAGAATGTGAAATTAGTGTGAAATTTGGCGATCAAGCGAATTTTTAAATGGACAATAAACATTGAAAAATAAATGGTCCCAAGCCGCGCTCGAACGTAAATAAATAAACGTAAACGTTAAATAAATAAATAAATAAATAAAATAAATAAAATCCATATGTCAATAATCACCACCTTACGATGTCGCACAACCGTAGAAGGAACTGGAGAGCATTAGTCTGGACTCGATGTCAGGCAGTGCAAAAGAGAGGATTTCGTGACACTAAGAACGCAGCATCCTGTAGCTCTATCTACGTCTATAAGTTTTGACTTATCCTATACGGCTTGTGCGAATGTAATGGTTGGTCTATAACGTTGCTTAAGTTATTAGCAACTTGCAAGTTATGTAGCTGTTGACCGCTCGCCGCTGCCGTACGGTCCGAGGACGGTCGTAGTTCTAACCTGTCGTCAACAACCAGTGTACTTCACGTGTGTCTATACCGGCGACCACCCACCTCTTCGCTATAGAGATTCTTGCTTCACAACTCTCAGTTGATTCGACCGAAATATGTAAAATACAATTATAATCATATAGTATCTCTTGGATCCAAAATCTACAACTCAGACAAAGGGAGTACCACAAATATAAAATATGTGCTACACACATTGGTTTTACATGCACAGGGAAAAGTACACATTTAGTTAGATAATAAACAATGCAATACATTCAAATAATTAGCTTGAGTCCAGAAAGAACCCATGTATATAAATTTGCAAGTGAACTTCCCCTACATGCATCACTTTATATCCGTACGTCTGTCTGTGTGTGTGTCTCGTTTCACGACAAAAACAGAACATGAGCTCTGACTAGCATGTTTTGGTTGACATTGCCAAATGAGGATACACAACATGTTTTTGATTGCTTGGGGTCAGGGAGTGGGGAGGAGGGCAGCCCTACTAAAATTTGGAATTTGTATTTACCATCGACCATAAGTAAAGCAAAGTATCTACTATAGGCAGCCCTTGATTTGCTTATGGTCTAATGAACCTGGCACCTCCACCAAAAACAAAATTAGCGAGGGAATCAAATATGTTGTAAAATAATGGTAGGCCTAGGCCTACGTGGTACCTATATTGGGGTATTCCAGTTTTATTTTTTAAATAAGTTGGCACGTTTTAGTTTGGTTGAAATTGGAATTGAACGTTGGTATTTCAATTGCAATTAATTTCAGTTATGCACCACTGTGCCATAGACTAGAGTATGCCATGAAATTCTTTTATTTATTTGTCAATACATCGTTAACAGGTCGAGCCTGTACTGTATTAAAGCATAAAAAAATAATGTAAATTGATACTGCAAACTATACTATACAAACTACCAGTCACTGCACGTTCGTCCAAAGTGCAGGTCAGCGCAATCTCCTTTAAATAATATACCGTAGTGGTTAGAAAGCCAGTATAGGTTTTTATTGTTCGTCAGAGTGCGATGTGTTCTGTTCTCTAATATTATTGACAATTTGTACACCTATTTTTACTATCCAATATTAAAATTTGGTGTGTGCATACTATAGACATTAATTAAAGCACTAGGAAGCTTCGCAAATGCTTTTCAGGCGCGTTGTTGGATGAGCGTATGTTTTTTTAAACGAAAAGCGTAAAATTGCGATTTTCATGAGAAGTTATTTTTTGATCGCGCTAAAATTTCACACCAATATATAAATTCATAAAATTAAGGTTCTGTGAAAAAATCATTATAATCGGATAAATCATGTAGGTGTTATAAGTCGAAGAATGTTTTAAAAATAAAACAAAATCGTAAAATTGCGATTTTCATAAAAAAATATTTTTTCGATTGCGCTCAAATTTCACACGAATACATTAATTTATAAAATTAAGGTTCTGTGAAAAAATCATTACAATCGGATTTAGCATGTAGGTGTTATAAGTCGAAGAATTTTTGTAAAAATCATAAAAATCGTAAAATTGGGATTTTAACGACAAATAATTTTTCGATTGCGCTCAAAACGTGGGAGTTCTAAGTTCAGAGATTTAGAAGGCATTCAGAAATTTTCATCGCAATTTAGAGTATCGGTTTAGCCAGAATCGTGTTAACAAACAGACAATAAAAAGAAAAAAAAAGAAAAGAAAAAAAAACATTCCGGATTTTTCTCCAGTTGTAGTGAAATGGAATCTTCGCTTCGCTTCGCTCGCTACGTTCGCTGCGATCTTCCAAAAAATTGTTTTGGTCAAAATTGATTTTTGATACACTAAAAACGTCATTTTTACATTACAATTCATAAAGACAGATCGAACACCTTGCATTCTCACCCTGCGATAATGTGATCTAAAACAATACGAGAAACATACCCTTATTTTGAACTATTGCGACAACGACGTGAAGGGGGATACATGAATTGTGGGCCTACTAGAGCATAATATGCGAACCAGAACCAAAATAAATGTTTAAACATCGTCATTCGTCACACATTGTTGCTTGAAAGTACTATTTTATATTGAAAACCTTATTAGAGCAGATTGATTGATAACTTCATCTCATCTACAACGACCCAACACGTAAGTGAAGTGTTCACACTAAGACTAATCTAGTAAAGACTATGAATCTAGCAAAATCTTGTAGCAGACATTGTAGTTGTAATTTAAGCGGCTTTACCCCACTGACCCGCATCGGTATGTTATTTACAACGGACCGACTGTGAAGGTGTTATTGTAAGGTGAAAAGTCTACAAGTCCAAGTCAGTGCGAGATTTAACTGCCAGCTTGGCGCCACATATCCCACCAAACCAGTTCTATGTTTTAGAACGTCTTATCAATTCCTTCTAATCCAACAGTTCATTTTGCAACTGTCTCGACTTCCATTGCTATTATTTGCCATCTTCTGCGAGTCGCCAGGAGCGTTGTTGGCTCCATTCTATCATGTTCTCCGTGACGTCAGTGACGTGTGCGAGCTACAGTACAACTATTAATAATAGAATAGAGCATTGTGAAATAACAAGCCTTCGTCCAACACCAAGCATTTGACATGTAGTTAACTGTCCAATCTGATGAACATGAGCTTAGTGTGTGAAATGCAATCATTCAACCTTAACATTATCCTAGATTTTTTTACAATATTGCCCGCTGTAATTATTTTAATTATCTACTCAAACTATTATATTACTGAAGTAGAAAGTTAGGGGAATATATTTTTTTCAATTTGTGTGTGCAATTCTTATGTTTTTATAATAGAAGTTGTACGATAAAAATTACAATTTACTATTATTACGAAAATACTCTTGCCAATATATTCCGAGACCCTGAATACCCAAACAGTGGCGTATCCAAGGGGGAAGGGGACCCCCCCCTCCCGCCCCCTTTTGCAAAAAAAGTGTGAAAGTGCACTTAACGTTTCAATTGGAGGATATAGAATAACTGTTTTATCGCAATACTAAAGGCAAATTACCATCTGATCAAAAGAGGATTTTAGTAGATACAAAGTTGTTACTGTGATGCTTTAAACGCACAGATTTTCACCAAAATGATCTTGAAAGAGAAAACTTCTAGATTAAAAACAAAACGGGATAAAAAGTTGGTGCGCACATATTTTCACCAAAATGACCTAGAAGAAAATATTTCCGGGGGCAAGCCCACCGCGGACTCCCCACTTAGCATTAGGTACATCTATGAAATAATTGGTTGAACCCCCTTTATGAATTCCTGGATACGCCACTGCACCCAAATATTTTGCACCCAAACCCCGTAACAATTATAATCCCGAGATTATACAAAATCTAAAATATGCAAAAATTTCAGAAAAAATCTTGTTGTAGGTAAGTTCTTACAATTTGCATTTTAACTTAAAATAAAACTTTTATTCACAATCCAAAATATCTTCGAATTCTCATTTAAAAATCCCCCAAAATTTCATAAATATTAGGAAAAATGTTGAATTTTAATTGTTTCGTTAAAAATACCTAATTTAGACGAATTAAATTGAGTAGTAAAAGGGAAATAAAATAAAAAAGAAACGATTCTTATGTCGCAAAGCAAAGTTATTTCATTTGCGCCCGACAAAATGGGTTGGGGAAGGTCCAATATGCAGCGACGCAGCATTCTGTTTTCGTGACTATCTTGCATATTTACGCGCATATAATTTCCGGTATTGACACGGTTTCTATTTGAAAATAATCCCACAGCGCTGTAAATTTGTGTTCTATGTACATTTCCCTTTCCCCTATATAATTATTTTTCTTTCGGTGCCATTTGCAGTAAACCTTTCACCTATGAGCTTTCAATCAATATAGCAGCATATTTTGCGTTTAACTGTTGTTCGACTGGGACTGGCCAACCATACTCGCTTTCAGGAGAAGAGGACTAATAATGTGAATCACCATTTTTGTTGTCAACCATGTATTGCAATGTTAAATGAGGATAGTTTCAGGTTTTATAATAAACTGTATTTCCCAATGTCCAAAGGAAAAAATCGTTTCCCGTTTTTACAGAAACATATTATAATAATACGCATACTCAAAATTATTTTGTTGACCTAGTCAAAGGTAAGGAAGTTGGACTCATTGGAGATTAACCAGGTAGCTAGGTTTCGAGTTCAACCCGTTTCGAGTAGAAGGCTGTTTTCCCCTGAGTATTTGATTTTTGAAACCTACTGTAGCTGAGCAAACTAAAGAGTGTACATGATTTAAGTGATATTGAGTTTTATATTACAAGTTTTTAGAAGTCCTAGGCCGAATAACAAAAATAAATTGTTGTTCGTCGTTTGCTTAGGTGTCGTAAAAGTTTGTGACATTTAACTCGACAATATTTAAGTATTGAATACCCATTTGTTAAAAGTGTGAAGATATTCGTTAAGCACTCGCCTTTCAATAAATTCAAAGTTAAAGTCAAAGTTCAGGATATAACCTTGTGTTGTAAATGATTCCAGGTATAGGTTGGACTCAAGACGCTATTCAAATTTTGCAAGTTTTTTTGACAACGTAAAATGTCCACAATGCAACAGTTGTCTGCCTTGAGCAATTTTAGCCTTTTACATAGCATTTATTAACATGATGTATATCCTGATGTATACTTAACTTGTATTTTAATTTTAATTTTAATTTTAATATAATTTTAATTTTAATTTTAATTTAATTTGAATGCACGAGTAGGGCTACAAAACTTATTTTACTTAGTTATTCTTTAGCTGACAATCTCTAATTGTAAAAAAATATGAATTTCCATACTTGAAAGTAACATTATTCATTATAATAACCAATCAAATAAAAGCAATAACACATGCATTAGATTTGTATACTAAGCTAAGGTAGCTTATTATTACATTCCTAACGACTGTTGCGCTGCAGTTCGAAACTACCTACTAAGTATATAGTCCCTCCTCAGCTCTCTAATCAACATACGAAATTAACTTATAGTCAAATAGCAAAATGAATGCACTCAGTTACTAGTTGCTTTGTAATTAAATTTTCCGGTTTTATTGAAAACCACGGTTTTTCTATTTTTGAAAAAATTTTAAATCCCCAAACCGGCGGGGGGTTTTAAAATTTTTTTGTTTTTTTTCCCTTTTAAATTAAATTTGTAACATTTTCTCTTCCCCCCCCCCCCCCCCCCCCCCCCCCCCACAAAAAAAAAAAAAAAAAAAAAAAAAAAAAAAAAAAAAAAAAAAAAAAAAAAAAAAATAAATTTTTTTTCTTTAAAAAATCCTTTTTGCAAAAACCCCTTTTTCATTGATTTGATCTAAAGCAAATTTTTTTGCTTTTAACTTTGTTCGACGGGGAGGGGGGCCCCCAAGTTTTCGAAACTCCCTTAAAAGGGGAAAAAAAGTTTTCCCCCGGGTTTTAAAATTATTTAAAAATTTTTAATTTTTAAAATAAAATTTTTTAGCCAAAAAAAAATCGTTTTTCCCTTTTTAAAAAAATTATAAATCCCGAAATCCCCCAAAAAAATTTTGGGGGTTCCCAAAAACTACCTAACCCCAAATAAAGGAAAGTAAACCAAAACCACTGCGGGTTCCCAAATTTAAACCCCAAATTTAATTTGGGGGGTTTCCCCGGGTTTTTGTTTTTAAACCAATTGCTAAAAGCCAAATTTAAAATTTTACTTTTTAAGGAAAATTTTATTTTTATTAAAAAACCCTACCAATCAAAAAATTTTTTCGTAACCGTTTTTTAAAAATTTTTGTAAATTTTAAATTTTTGTAAATCCCCATTTGAAAAAAAAACACCCCCTTTTTTAAAACAAAAAAAATTCCCGGGAAAAAATAATTTGGGTTTTAAATTTTCCCATTAAAGGGGCTAAAAAACCCAAAAATTTTTAATTTTTTTCCCAATTAAATGCCACAATATTTTCCCTTAAAACCTTTAAAAAATTTTACCCTTTAACTGTTTTTTTTAAAAGAATTTTTTTTTTTTTTTTAATCAAATGGGCCAAAAAATTTTTTGGTTTTTTTGGGAAAATTTTCCCAAAAATTGGTTTTTCCCGGGCTTTCTTTTTTCCAAACAAAAAAGAAAAAAAACCATGCAAAAGGAAACAAATTAAATTCCCTTTTTAACTTTTCGTTTTGGTTTAAAAACCCCTTGTTTGCCCTTACCTCAAAAAACGCAAAAAATATAAAATTCCAAAAAATCAAACCCATTTTGGAAAAAAAAATTTATTTTGACCCGGCTATTTGGGGGCCCCCAAATTTATAAAAAAAATAAAAAAAGGAAAAAAAAGGTTTAAAAATTTAATCAAAAAGGGAAATTTATTTTTTTACAAAATTCCCCCAAATAGGGGGAAATAAAATTTTCCCCCAAATTTTTAAATTTTTTAAATTAAATTTTTTTTAAACCCTAACCCCAAAAATTTTAAGTTGATTTTTTTTTTTGGGTTCGAGGCATTTCCCAAAAAAAATTTTTTCCTTTTGGTTTTTTTAACTTTTTTCCTAAATGGAAAAATATTTTTGAGTTCCAAAAATTTAAAAACCCTTTCCCTGATAAAAAAACAGGGGTTTTGAAAATGTGGTAAATATTTTTAAAAAATTTTTTTCCCTTAAATTAGGTTTTCGTCACAAAAAAATTACATTTTTTGCTTAAAGGCCAAAAAGGAATATTTAGAAAATTTTGGGGGGGAGGATTTTACTGAAAAAATGGCTTTTAAAATCAATGTTTTCCCCTTACTCACATTTCGAAAAGAGGGTTGGGGGTTTTAAAAAATTTTTTTTGCTTACGAAATTAAAATTTTCCCTTTTTTCCCAAAGGGGAAGTCACAAATCCCAAAAGAAAAAAGTTAAGATGGAGAAATTTTTTCCCCACAGCGATAGAAATTTTACGGGCTTAGTAAAAATTTTCACTTCACCCCCCAAACTAAAAAGGCAAAAAAACCCAAGTAAAAAAATTTTTCCCCAAAAGTGGGGGACATGGGATAAAAATGGGAAAACGGGGAAAGAAAAAAGCCCTTTTAGAGTTGACGTGATTATTGTCGTTTAAAATATTTTGGATTAAATTTTTAAAAAAAATTGTATGTGGGTACACGGAAAAAATAAAAATATTTTTTTCTTTAACTTTTTAATTGTTTTTTTTAACATCATTGTGGTAAAGAAAAGCAAATTTTTTTCCACCCACTTTTTTTCTTTACTTTTTCCCGTGCAAAGTGTGTGTGCTATAGGTGCTTGTGCCAATTTTTGCCACATCTTTAAAAGATATAAAAAGAAAACCCCGCTTCCTAACTCTGTGCTTTTAGTAATCGAACATGTGACTTTTTTTGGCCTTTTTTTTTTGCCAGCCCCACGCAAATAATAAAAAATTCAAATTCATAAAAATATTATTTCAAGCTGTTTTGCCCTTTTTGTGGGGTAAAGGGCCCGTGCTGTACAATCTATTCAGCTCGCTTTAAAAAGTTGCATGAACCCAAAAGAACTCGCGACAATCAATAGGGGCCCATATTTCCCCAAATGTACAGTGGGCCCCAATGCGGGAAGTGTTTCAGTGACAGCCGTAAAGCACGCGGCGTGGGCAAAGTTTTACATTCCCCACTCGATCCCGAACAAGTGCGGTATAACCCAAAACGACTGTACTTCACCCTTTCCCATGTCGGCCCCTGACCGAGCGGGTAAAATTTTTCAAAAAACTCCAAAATTTATTTTTGTCACCCAAAATTGTAAATAATAGAAAAAAACCCTTTAAAATTTATCTTTATTGCCGATAAACCTTGGGGTTTTTTTTTTTATTAAAAAGACCGGGCGATTTGCTTTTTGTAACTGTCAGACATGCTTATGCTAATACAAGTCCCTTTTAAAAACTATAATCTATTACTGTTTTCTAAATTTCTAGAAACAGTAGTAAACGGAAGTAGTTTTAAAAGTGGATCATGGCTAGAGCAAAGAAAAAATTCTTTTCCCAAACAAATTTCTTTCTATTTTTTGACGTCTGGGCCGGGATCCCATAAAAAATAACGATAAAAAAAAAATGTTAATTTAACGCTACCATTTTAAATTTTATAAAAATTGAACCCAATGTTTTATGGGCATGAAAAATTTGACTGCTTGAATCCGTTCCCTAAGGGTAAAGGCTCAAGTCCTTGAACGCAAAAAAAAACATTTTATTTTCTCTGAAAAAAGAAATTGGGAAAAGGAAAAAAATACTAAATACAAAAACAACGGGTTTTGGGCAGACACGCAACCTCTCAAGTGCAGTACAGTAGGGTTTTTTTCGTGTACTTTTCAAATTACACAAGAAACAAAAAATCTTTTTGTGGGTTTGGTTTGCTCTCCGACATAAAAACAAAAATAAATTGGTTCCCCTTTTTAACGAAGGTTTCATTTTTGGAGGGAAGTTTACCCTATTTTTCCGTGGGGGCCAAACAAAACCAAAATTTAAAAAAAAAAAAGTACTGGGGTAGGGTTTTTGTTAAAAAACAACAAAAATTTTTCAGGATCCATGGAAAAAAAGGGGGCATAAACTAAAAAAAAAAAGAAAAGCCTTTTTTGACAAAAAAACGTGGGTTCGTTTTGTTAATTTTTTGCGATTTCAAATAATGCTGTTAAATTTAATAGTAAGGGATAATCGTGAAGCAATTTTAGGGCCCTCCATCATAAAACGCCAAATTTAAAAGAAAAAGCAGTTGGCTAAGCCCATTTATTTTGATCTTGTTTTTGTGAAAATTTTTCTCGAAGTCGCTATAATTCCCCTATTAAAAACAGGTGTTCATTATTTCAATCAACATCGGGCCCTTTTTGTTTTGAAACGGTCCCTGATTTCCCCGGGTACCCCCGTTTATCTCAATCCCGAAAACAAAAACCAAAACGTTTTCAAAGAAGTCTGTTGGGGGGTCCCAAAAACGGTTTTTCCCCGGCCGGGAACCCCGTCCCGCCGGGGAAAAAACATCCTTTTTGTCCTTTTCCTCTCCGTGGTCACCCTCACACTCAAGGGAAATCCACGCAGGGATATAAACCGAACAAGGGAAATTCAAAAAATCAAACTTTTTAAAAAAAAAACAAAAAAGAAAGCCATTGTAAGAGGCAATTTTTAAGACTTTGGCCTACTTTTCCCTTTCCCCTTTCCCTTGCTGATGGAACGGGAGATGGGAAAGGGTTGGTCAAAAACTTAATTTCTAAAAGTTTTAAATGAGGCAGTATTTATTCTATTGACGTGATGCTCGAAAACCGGGGGGTAATAAAATTTATACAGTTTTTAAAATAGGGCTTGTCCCCTATATTTTGCTTTAGAGAAGGGGAAAAAATTTTAAATAAATTTCAAACACTGTCATATTTTCTTCTTTTTGCAGTATCGGGCAAATGTGGTAAAAGGGAAAAAGGGGGGGGAGCTCTGGTTCGTTCGGAAGGTTTTCAGGTTTGAAACCCCCCACAGTAATCCTGACTGAAAAATTTTTTTCCCCAGGATGCCAAAAGGGATTGATCCTTAAAAAGCACCTATATGTATATGCAACCCCTCTCGTTTCCCCGGTCCCAAATTAAACGTGGAAAAACCCCTAAATTAAATTAATATGCATCCCCTCCGTCTCATGTCACCACAAACTTATTAAAATGTTGCTGGAAAATATGCAGCAGCAAAAGTTGGGTTTTTTTTAGCTTTCTTTAGTTTTGTTACATATTTGTTTTTACTGTTCTGTATGCAGATGCTTTATTTTTTAAAAAAATTAAAATTTTTTCTCTTTTACATTTTTTATATGTCCCCATGCTAATTTATTTGGGTACATTTTTTGAAACCTTTTTTTTCGTACATGAAAAAAAATTCTTTCCGGGGTTTTTAATTGTATTTTCCCTCGTTTCATGTCGTGAGTTTTGTTTGTACTTTTCGCTTTTGTTAAAATTCCGCACCGACTATAAAAAGATTTGGGAATGTTTTTCCAACTTTCCTTTTGCATTATGGGGCATACCTTTTTTTCGTTCATATTTTTCATTTAAAAGTAATTCTTTTTAAAAAATTTTTAAGTATTTATTTTGTTTCCCTTTAAAAAAATACAAAAGGTTAAAAAGAAAAAAACAATTTTATTTTTTTTATTTCCGTTTTTTTAAAAAAAACAATTAAAATTAAAATTTATTTTTCCTTTAAAAAAAAAAACTTTTTGTAAAAATTTTTTAAATTTTATAAAATATATTTTTTCAATTAAATTTTTAATTTAAACATTTTTTTAAAAAATTTTGAATTAAAAAAATAAATGAATTAAAATTAAATTTTTAAAAAATGGGGGGGAAAATTTTTAAAAAAAATTTGTGGGATTTAAAAGTTTTTTAGGGAAAAAAATAACAAGGAAAACTGTTTGAAAAAAAAAAAATTTCTTTTTTTTTCCCCGGTTTTTTTAAAAAAGGGGTTAAAACCTTGTTGGTATTTTTCCTACAAAAAAATAAAACGCCCTTTTGTTGTTAAATTGTAAAATTTAATTGGGGTTTTTTTTCCCCAAAGGCCCAAAAATTTTGTAAATTTCCCAATTCATTTGTTCCGGTAGCCAAAATAAAACCTTTTAGTTGGGGAAAAACCACGGGATTCCAAAAATGTTCCAAAAAAATTTTTAATCTCTTTATTAAATTTATGAATTTGTTGTGGATTTGAATTCAAAATTCCGGGAATTTTTTATAAAAAGGCCCAAACCTTTGAACTACAATTTTTGTTGAAAAAAACCCCTTTTTTTAAATGGGTAATTAATTGGGGGGCCTTCCAAAACCATCATTTTAGCCAAAAATTTCCAAATGGAATAAACCAAAGCAAACTTTTTGTTGATTAATCGTGAATCTCATGAATGGGCTTAGTGCACCAACGGCAAACAAATAGCTATTGTATTATACAGGACGTTCAGTTCAGTGTTGGCTGTGCAGCCGAGTAGCGGTTTGAGCTTGGCAATCTTACTTGGAGATTCTGATGCATTCTGTTGGGAAAAGGCAAGGAGTTTCGTAGATCCAAATTATTACCATTTCTGTAATTTGTTGTAGGATATACGAATTACGAAACTTCTGGATGATACTTTTTTTACAATAAATAAGGGAACCTCATTGACACACATACAATTTACGTGGAAAATGAAATCAAAACAAAACACAATCCAAAAAAAAACATAATCTTTAAAAGTGGTGACTAATTAATTGGGCTTGGATCCAAAAGTAGCCAAGTCCAGCGTCTAGTCTGAGCAAACATTACCAAGTCCGATAAAAACCCTAGCAGAGTTCTATTTTTCACTCTTATTCACTTCGAAATTAATTGTGCTTATTTTTCTTTTCTTTCTTTCTTATTTATTTAGACCTAGCAAACTTTTTTTCCGCGAAATAAGGAAATTCATTGACTAACATTTATTGAAGTATCTGAATTATAATTAATTCGTTATAAGAAAGAAGAAAAGATTTGTTTTCAATGCTAAATTTCGTACTCGAAAAGAAACCCAAAAATGTATCAAGTCCGTAACGATGTTGATATTAACAAAATATACGCCTCCAAAAAAATTTATCCTAAATTATGACAATCGGGGAATACGCCGCCTTACTAATGTCAGTAAAGTCACACACTTTTGGGACAGTTATACTAAAAAGATTTTACACTTACACATGCCCAAATTGGTATTTCAAATTGCTAAAAATTCTAGAATTCACCAAGGCCAAATCTTCATAGTATGCGCACAAACAACATTCTTTACATACTTGAGCTAAATTAAACTTTAATCCGGACAGAGTTTAAAAAATACGTTTAATTTTTTTTACAATGTATACTGACTTTTTTTATAGTTCGAGGAACATTTTTTGATGTCACTCGATTGATAAGGGTTGTCTAGTTTATGGTAAATTTTGTAACCTTCCACAAGCGTATCATATTGTAACAATTAGGGGAATTAAACAAATGGAGTAAAGTTCGGTTCCATTTTCAGTTTGCGTGAGTGGCAACGACAACAAGACCACAAAGACCAAATAAAGTTAAATCATTATTTTGTGATTGACTTTTAATTCCTTCTAACTAAAAAATAATTTTTCAAATGCAAAAAGGGGGTTCCATTATTGTTTGGGTTTTAAATTTGGCTTACAATGCCCTTTAAAAATTAAATGATTTTTTTGATCAACGATTTTATTTTTCCATCAATACCTTTTGCACTATGCAAAATCATAATGTAAAACTTAAACCGGCTTTAATTGGGATTTCTCGTATTTCACCGTCGTGAAATGGTTTTTCCCTATTCGTAATCGTGGAAAACAATTTTTTTCTTTTTTGAACAGTAATTTATTGTTCTGATAAAAATCGCGAAAGAGGAAAACTCACTCTCGTTTGGTGTTTTGGGCTTTGAGTGGGGTTTATCTTTTTTTTTTTCCAAATTTTACAAATTTGAAATTTTTTCATGGGGTGTATATGTATCAAAAGGGCTTAAATAAAGTTAAAATGCTTAAAACCTTTTTTGGCTGTTCGTTCCCAAAAGCAAACGGGCTTTCGTAAAACAATTAAATTTTAAAAATTTACTCGATTTTGTTACATTTTAAATCGCCTACAATTCTATATATTATATTCCAAAAATAATAAATAAATTTTTTTAAAAGGTCTGCCCACTTTTATAAAACTGTTTTTCGTGTTTTTTGCAATTTAAAAATGTACTAGAAAAGTGTTTATCTTTCCACATTTTAAAAAATTTTTGGTAATGAAACGATCTATAACCCAACATCAAACACCTCTCACCAGCCACCTCGTCATCTCCCAAAGTGGCCTCCATGTTCTAAGGAGGTTTTCCCATCCCCCCCAAGAAGAAATTAAGGGAGTAAAAAAAAAAACCGCTCATCTATAACATTTTTGCCCCCCCCACATCTCCTGAACAATTATCTGGCGGTGACTCGCTATTCCCCAATTAAACCCCCTTTCCAATCTTTTCTGGAAAAACCACGACTCCGCGTTCTCATTATCAGGCCCCCCCTAAACCGTAATTTATGCCATCAGAGGCCGGGATTTACATTGCAACCCCCGGACAAGCGTTCGTGAGAAGTAATATATAGGAAACATCTTAATATCCAAATGCATTTTTGGGTCAAATTTTAAATAAATTAAACTCTACTTCAAGATAGTTTCAAACGAGAAACTGGGACTATACTCCAAAAATCTAAGTCTAGACTTCCTGCCGGAAGGCAGAAGTCTCGCTCTGAGGGGGTTGACCGAGCGATAATTTTTTGCTTATAGTTAAGTTTATGTTTGTTCAATTAAGGGGGATTTAACCCCTAAAATCAAAAAAAATATTTCATTAGGCTAACTTAATGAATTTAGCAAACAACAGAAAAATTATTGGGGGCCCCCAGACTCCCAAAAAAAATTTTCAAAAATGAATTTTCAGCTAGGCCCTCGGGAAAAAACTCCCATAAGAAAAAAAATAGGGGGGGGCGATCTTTTTTGCCCCTGACCTTGGAGTTTTTATCCCAAAAAAAAATTGCCATTATTTCGTCTTCAGCCTTTTTTTATATTTTTGTTTGTACTTTTGGGGGTAGATTGGCAAAATATGCTGATTACCATTGGGGTTGATTTTGGAAGATATTTTTACGTGTTTGAAGGGATATTTGGGCACGTTTTTATGCACGAAATTATAAAGGGCATTTTGAGATTGGGAGATGCTCCCTTATGTATTGACCAAAAAAGAAGCAGGTTAAGCCGATTTAAGAAAATTTCCCAAAAAACCCAAAATTTCGCTAATTTTTGGTCAAAAAAATTAAAAAACGTTTAAATCACATTTTAGATATAATTTTTAAACGGGCAATTTGTGTAGTATTGTACATAATCACGTGGTAAAAAATAATTTTTGGGTTTTTAGCCCGTTAATGGTGTAAAGAGTGTAAGCGAAGATTCCATTTCACTACACTAGAAAAAAATCCCGGGAAAGTTTTTTTTTTCTTTTTTTTTTTCTTTTTTTTTTATTTTTGTCTGTTTTTAGCAGATTCCGGCAAACGATACTCCGTTGCGATGAAATTTTATTGAGACCTTCGAAATCTCTGAACTTAGAACTGCCACGTTTTTTGAGCACAAATACCAGTATAATCTTGCAATGAATTAAAATAGTCACTTGAATTCTTCTCGATACTGAATAATATCAGTATGAAAAGTCTATACCCCAAAGAGAGCGTTGCATTTTGCTACTTGCTCAAATACTGTTAGTTTTCATTAATATCTCTGATTTTCACCAATGCGCAACAAAATCAAGTAATGTATTGTTTTAAATAATTGCGTCTTGGATAAGAATGCAGACATTAATTTTTTTTCTAAGAAGGTGTGAATTTTGTATAATAGTTTTCACAAGGGAATAATGGTAACATTTTCTTTTCTGTACATTGTGTTTTGCCAAAATTCGTTTGTGACTATCGCCATCGCTATCACCACCGCCATTGTATTCGCCATCGCCATCGCCATCGCATCAGTCTCTAACATTCAACATAAAAGCTAATTTACATTTGAACCTAAACAGATAACTAATAGCCGTGCCTGTATGTTCTGGTGTCGCCGCAGACACCCAGCCACTCTTCTCTGTCAGTGTCACCTAGACCAGGTGGGCGGACACGGGTACACTTCGAGCTCAATGAAGCGCGTTGGCACCCGATATGTAATAAATAGAGCCCGTGCCAAATATTCAGCTGTCCGCGATAAAGTAGCGCGCGCGGCGACGTACTGTACTGGTACCGGCCGCTCTATTTAGGCTACGACAGAACAAGGTGTCACTGACTGTGATTGACTACGACGATATCTAGAGAACAATAGACTCACAATGAGATCTCAACTATGGAATGACAACAAAATAAGCCAACCAAAGAACATGCTTCCAATAATATCGAACAAGGCGAGCCCAGAACGACAATATTTGGCTTGATTGTGCAGCCCACGTGCAATCAGTCGCGTGCAATCAAGGAGCAGGGGATTGCGACTGAACTTATTTCGCCCACAGCACACAACGACGTACGTACTAGAATAATTTTATTTTGAACACAAGATTTCGCAGCTTGGGAAATCTTCCAAGCTCAACAACTGCAATAACGTAATATATCCAAAGAAACATTACACATATCACTATAAACTTGTGTAAAATAAGTAATGTAATAAAACACATACAAAATTGGATTTTCAAAGTTTACTATCCACGGTTTGATAATTAGTATTTCGGATATTTTTCTTCGTTAGTTCACCTGTTCAAAAATTTTCTCCTGAAGATCAGTGATGTACAAATAAACATTTAAAAATGTTTTAAACCTTTTAGTATAGATAAAAAACCAAGTACAACTTTTCGGAAATTACATAAAGTATTCCTGTTATCTGGTTATTTATAAAAAAATCATATTATTATTATTATTATTATTATTACTATCATTATCAAAACAAACAGACGATTGCCAAGGTATAAAAAGATTGCACAATTATTAACTCATGGAAGTTGACCAAAACAAGGTGTTATAAACAGAATTGCTATAACCTATTTACTAAAGGAATCCACTTCCACATAGTAGAAAAATAGGTACTCGGCTGGCTTACGTGTTTTTTAATGTTATTAGAGCTGCCTCTTCAGGTTTCCTTTCCTTTTCGTTTTTTTCTCTCTCTCTCTCTCTCTCTCTCTTCTTTAATACCATTAATAGACACTTGCATAAGCCAGCGGAGTACCTATTTTTCTCTAATGTGGATTCCTTTAGTAAATAAGAAATATACATTTTGTTTTTATTACATTGATTTTATCAACTTCCATGTATGTTTATTGTGAAAACTTGATCTATTTTAATTGGCTACATCGTCTTTTTTGTTTTAGATGTTTGATTACATTATTTTAGTTTTTT
>JAMZAV010007394.1:0-29758 GCA_024449915.1 Sweltsa coloradensis | reverse complement strand
AAAAAACCCCCACGGGCCCCATTTAAAAAACGAAAACCAAATTAAAAATTTCGAAAATAGAAACAACTCCATTCACAATAAACATGATAGTAAAACCGAAACGTAATTTCAACACTTGAACGGACACTTTAGTACAACGCTCGACATTCATTCAACGTACGAGCTCCCCCCCCCCTTACTAAAAAGTATTCTACTACCATCGCACGGCCCAGCTATCGCCAGTCGCGATAAACACCTGCAGTTTGTCAACAACAGCCTCGCTAGCTCGCAACCTGACGCCGGCTCCAGCTACAGCGTTGCAACATCGACGCCTCACAAGCCGACGTTTGAGAACGACAACGAACATGAATTTATGTCTATTACCCCCAGCAGGTACATAAACAGCACACCAACACATACCAACCACCCACTACTTAAAACCCCACAAAAACCCCCCGTTATTGCCCAGCTTCTTAACCAGTTACAAAACGTCTAACCATCAAACCCCAAAAACCCCCTTAAACCCATTTGTTACACAGTCATAAAGTGCACATAATCCGGATACTCCACCATGTCATGCTTAGCTAGTTAGGCCTTTGGGCTGAGGGTGGTGTTCACCAAATGAGTGTTTAGTGGGGGCGTATGGTTACTCTTGACCTAGTTAGCTACTCATTGTCCGGAACCGATGTTTGATGGGTATTAGGGGGGTGTTTGGGATTGGGGTTCACACATTGACAAGCCATGGTTTCAACGTAAGAGAGCATCTGTATTTGAGATGAGTAAACAAACCTATTACTGCCTTACTTAGGTAATAGTTCTTGCGTTAATCCCTGGTGGAACGTGGTTCAGTTATCCCCTTGATTACAAGCCTGACTGATTATTTAGTGACATAGTGACTTACTGATTGGTTCCCCTGGACTCTGGGTGGAATGGTGGACTGCTGGCTGTCCTGGATCCTGGAGGGTGTTCGAGGGTTCCTTCGTAGTCCCTGGAAGGGTTCCTTCCTGATGTCTTCTGGCTTGGCCTCTTCAGAGGCTAAACCCCTATGGGTTCCACCTCACTCACGTCTCGTTTGATCACGAAAACATTCGCTAAACCTTTCTCAATTACCGCGCTAGTTCGCCCCCCCGACCGTCCCCGTGTCGTTCTCCACCGGGTGTTTGTATCGCATCCCCCCACCTACGTCATACGCTCTCGCCAATCGCAAAACGTCTTTCCCCCTACCAGGGGTCAACCGGACCCCGGGTTTTCCCTCATTTAATCGCTGCCAAAAGTCCGATTTAGTTTGCAAACTCCCTGGTAAAAATGACTGACGACGATAGAAGAGTAAATGCTTGGAACAATCTATGCCCGTGTCATTGAAAAAGCCCGAGTAAATGCTGGCAGGGTCTGGGAAATTTCCTAAGTTGAAAAACCTCACCGGCCCGGGGTCATCCGGGCGAGGGGGGGGTAATTGACGTCATGCTGATTGTGAATTTTCCCGGGTTGAGTAGACACATTGTTAGGGTCCCAACCCAAACATACAAATGTTAAAAGGGAGAAACGAATCAAATTTTTCTAATCTCACAGTTCTTGATTTCCGGGAAAGCAATGTCTAAAATTTAATCCAAGACCAAAATTCCAAAGATTCAGTTAACTTACAAATCTTTCCTATAAAGAAAAACAAAATCGTATTTTTGTTGGGTCCCTTGTCTTCCGGATCTTCAGAAACAAGTAGCAGACAAATGTGCAAAATCAGCATTCAAAAAGGACAACAAACTTCATTTCCCTTTAAAATTTAAAAAACATTTTGTAAAAAAAAGCTTTAAAGCAACGGGAATATTTCCCGAACAAAATAGAAAAAAATAAATTGCGCCAAAAAAAGTACACGGCAGCCTGGATCTCTTTACTCGCCCTCTGCCGTAAAGAAATTTCAGCTCGTTTTAAAATCGGGGACACTATCTCACTCACATATCTTTTAAAAGGGGAAATCCTCCCATTTTGTGATGAGTGTGGCAAATTTTAACTAAAAACATGTTTTAAAACCTGTACAAAATTGTAGTGCTCGCGCAGCGCGGGTTGAAACCGCTACGGAGGGCGTGGAAAACCTCGTATCGAATACCTTTTTGTTTGGAAAACCTGTTGGGGCGACAAAATCGCGAATCGGCCCCCGTACGGCCCCGATACGTAGTTTTTTGGTGACGTTTGTCGTTTATCCGAAGACCCGGACAAATTTGTTTCCCCGGGACACATTCGTACGCGCCGGACGCTGCCCCCGCCTTTTAAGTACGGTGCAAAAATGATTTTCGAAATTGAAATTTTTTTACGCCTTTTGTGTAATTGTGGGAAAAAATTTTTTCCCGGGGGAAAAATTTCCGAACAAAATTTTTTAGGGTAAGTAAAAATCTTCCCCTCGCCCCGCGCAGATCCGCAAAGCCCAAGATGGACAGGACCGACATCTAAACTTTTTTCATTAATCCTGACAAAATTTTTTCCGTGACATTTGTCCGGGTTATAAAAATATGCCCTCGTCCCGGTACCGTAAGTCGAAGTACCTGACCCTACTTAATTGTGGAAGATATAACCCAAAAAGAAAAGGGTTTATCCACAAATGACCAAACACTTTTTGAGACTTAAAAAAAATTTTTGGCAACTTTTAAATGAAGGTTTTTTGGGGGAATGCGGCCCCCTGCGTAATCGGAAGGAAAATTAAAATTAAATTAAAAAAAAAAAAAAAAAAAGGGTGACGGATCCCCGGGGGAGCCTGTTTTGATTTAAAAAATTACCCCTCTAAAAACCCTGTTTCCCTTGCCCAAATCAGTTCTTAACCCCGAATGAACCCGATCGGACAAAATTGCCCAACATAAAAGATCAATGTTTTATGGATTTTAAAAAAAAGACCAACCATTTAAAAAAAAACGAAAAAAAATTGTGTTGGGGCCGAAACCTCTGATGCCCCACGGCGCCTTGGAATCGCCTAAAAAATTTAAATTGCTTGAAATATCAATGAAAGCTTAATTTTATTTCCAAAACCCCCCCCCCCCCCCCCACACACACACAAAAAACAGTGTCAGAGGCATCTAGTCAAAAAAAAAACAGTCCACAAAATTCGGATTCGTACGGGAAAAAGTTAAAAAATTTCCTGAATAAGTTATTTTTTAAAAACTCGACTTCCCCCCCCCCCATCCCCCCTCCCCATTTTGTCCTCCGATTCCCTCGTCTTTTTTCGTTGACTTGATTTCCCCCCCCCCCCCCCCCCCAAAGCCGCCCTGACCAACCGAAAGGGAAAAGTCGCTAGTATGAACTTTTTTTTCTATTAGGGGAAGTTTTAAAATTGTCGTCTCGATACTTTGGTTGACCTTGGCGGGCAAAACCCCCACTATTGGTGGAAGTCTATGCTGCTCGATTCACTTGGCTGTCTAAACGTTTTATGTCATGATTTTATCGATGTGCAAGTGCATATGCTGGATTTTTATATGGACATTTTTTACTGGTTTTAAAAATAGTTTCCCAATCAGACCCCCCCAACTTAAACCGGACTAAAATCCTGACTTATTACATCCCTTAAATAGCTAAAAATAATTTTTAAAATGTGGGCCAAAGTGTTTTATCTACTGTAGGGACCTTTTAAAGTTTACGAACCATTTTTTAATATGTTGTGACATTTAAAAATTAGCGTAAAAAACACTGACGAGAGTATTAAAATTTTTTAAGTGCTTTTTTGGCCCAGGATCTGAAACGAATGGTTGAGATGTTGTTGGGCGAAAATCCCCCAAACCTAACGTTTTTTATAAGTCAACAAGGAATCGAATCTTTGAAGGCATACCCCGTTAATCGTTTTAATTTGCATCATACGAAAACTGACGTTTTTTTATGGCCTTGGTTTTACAAACCACGTTTGAGTGCCGTTTTGGCGTCAGGACTTCGAAATAGGAGTCAAGTAATTTTTTTTAGAAAGTTTGTCTTGTTAAAAATTAATTTTGAGCCCACTGGGGGGACATAAATCAAAATAGGGCCCTTTTAGTCTTCAAAAAAGCATTGTAAAAAATGTTATTTTCTAGCAAACCGGACACCATTGCAATCTTGTCCCCCCCCCCGCCCCCCTTCAAACACCAAAACGTGATGTTTGGTATGAAAATTTCCGTAAAGATGGGATCAGGGGTTTTTACGATTCTTGAAATTAAAAAATATTTACCGTGCTTTTTGTGACCTTGAATCAAAATTTAACTATAAAAAAAGTGCCCGGGACCAAACTCGAAGGTTTCCCCCTCCCCCGGGGTTCGAAAAAGGGTTCTCAAACCAAATTTTATTTACTTTCCTTTATTTTTCCCGCTACTTTAACGAGCTTTTCTTTCCCAAAAAATCGAACCGAGGAAAACCAAAATTTTAAACTTTTAAATTTTGCCGCAAATGAAAAAAATTTCCCCAATTTTGCAATTTTTTTTCCCTCGCAATCGGAAAGAAATATGGGGGGCAATTTTGGTTTTAACCCGTTTGCTATTTCTTTGGTTTTGGGAAATTGTCAAACCTGGGGCTCTACCGCGCTCTAAAATTTCAAAAAAAGGAAATGAAAATCCAAAAATGTCCGAAAAAAAAAACGGTACCTTTTTTGCCGTCGGACCCCCGCGTTCTCCGCACGGGCACTTACACAGGGGCCGAAATAATTTAAAAACCCAGGTTTTTTTTAAACTTTTTTTTTTAAACAGAAAATTTTAATTTTTTTCAAATTTACGCGCATTTCAAAATTTTCATCATTCCCCCGGGCCAAAGAAATGGAACTGTCCTAAAACCTTGACGGTGCCTGACCCTAAAAGATTTCAAAGCCCGGGTGTCGGGGGTTTTTTGGATGCAAACCCTATTTTGGGCGCGGCAACCGGAGAAAACAAAAAAGATTTTTTGAACCAACGGACACGCACGACTTTTTTGGTCGTCCATAAGTGTATAAAAAATGTAAAAAATGGGTATGTTTGGTATCACGATTATCGAAAAGGGTCCAATCTAGGGGGAAACCATCCTTAATTTAAAAAAAATGGTATCATATTTTTTACGTTTTTAAAAAAAAACAAAGGGTTAAAAAGTGTCCAGATCGTATTCAAAGGCATTACTGATCCGGTTTTCAACCCAAAGGGTTTCTCAAACTAATTTTTTTAAAATACCTTTCATCTTCCTCTCATTAATGTCCCCGGTTAGCGGAAATAAAACCAAGGGGAAGGCGTTTTTTTTAAATTTTTTTAAATTTACACTGAAAATTTTTAAAAATTTTGTCCAACTTGGGATTTTTTTTCGCGCATTTTAAAAAAGAAAGTGGGGACAATTTTTTTTAAAATTGTTACCCAATTCATTGGTTTTGGTAATTGGCAAACTTTGGGGGCTCTCCGTAAACCCAAAATTTTTCCAAAAAATTTAAAACCGGAAACCAAACAATGTCCCATAAAAAGAGAATAAATTTTTTTTTCAAAAATTGCTCCAATTGACCGATTTTTATTCTATTGGACCTTTAAAACAACAAACGATTTTTTGGGAAAATGCTCCAAGTAATATATCCTTTTTTTTCAAAAATTTCCCTTGCTTCAAAATTTGAAATGTTTTTCGTCGCCCCGGGCCCAAAGTAGGGCAGTTGGTCCGGAACCCTTCACGGTCTGTCCCCGGTATTATTTCGAACACTCGTACCGTCGATTTGGGCCAAAGCGTACTTTGGGCGCGGAAACCCGGAGTACAAAAATGCCAAAAAAAGGGTGTTTTTTCGCGATTTTCGACTTTTGACCCGGAAGAAAATTTTTTTCGGGTCGGGGTTTTTTTTTTCGGAAAATTCGATCCTTTCTCGCGGAGGAGCGCCCAAAAATGTAGGGTTTTACCCCCGCTCCTGGGCGGCGAAAACGTCTCGGTGGAAAAAACTGGGTTTTCCGCCGCCACCCTAATTTAACAGATTTAAGTTTATTAGAAAGGCTATCGCCACACGCCTTGCGGCCAAACCTTTTAAAATCCCCCGTGGGGACGATTCGGGCGCGACCCGTGTTTGTTTCGTTTGATTTCTGCGCGGTGGCGAGCGGTGGTAGTGGTGTTTTTTTCCCGTATCTTTGCTTTTTCCCGGTCCCCCGTTTCCCCAGGACGTGTAGGGGCATGTTTGATTTGGGGCCCTCGCCCGCCCTTTTCCAAGAGCCGGGGTTTTGGACCGGACGAAAATTTGCCCATTTTTGAGAAGAAAAACTTTTTTTTCGTTTTCCCCAAAAATGATTTACGATTTTGCACGAGGTTTTTCGGACCCGCCTCTCCTCCCGAACATTTTGTCAAAAAGAATTTTCGTCCCACTTAATTTTTTTCTGGGTTTTTTTCCCCGGGAACGCAATTTTCCGGGTCGCTTTCCGGGACGCTCAAATGTGGGCCCGTTGGTGCGGTCCAGGTCCCCATATGGCCCCGAGGGTAAGAATTCCCCGAGTTATTAAGAAAAAAAATGTTTTTGGTTTCCAAAAAAAAGACCAACGTTTTCCCCAAACACTTATGGACTCGCCTCGGCTTCGAAAACAGTGAAAAAAAAGAATTTTTTGGAATCGGGGCTACTTTTTTCTTTTTTCGGGTTTTTCCGGGCGCCGATTTTTCCGAGACTTTTTTCCGGACAAAAGGAAAATTGGCCTTGTCGGGCCGGTTACGTAGTGCCCAATTTGGCCAAGATCCTTTAACAAATTTAAAAAATAATTAAAAAAAACAATGTATTTTGGATTTCCCCCAAAAAGACCAACGATTTTCCGAAACACTTGACCGCCTCGGTTTTCAAACAGTGTGGGGAAAAAATTTGAAAAAAACGGACCACTTTTTTATTTTTCCGGTTTTTCCGGGTGCCGTTTTCCCGGGGCGATTTTCCCGGCCCGGAAAAACGGGGCCCCGTCGGTCCGGGTTTCCCAGGGGCCAAAATGGCCCCGGACGGACAAGAATCCCGAGTTTTTGACGAAAAAATTTATTTTTTGACTACCCCAAAATGACCACCCCCAATTTAGAATTTTAAAAAAAATTTTTTTTCACACGTCTTAAGCTTTTCAGATCCTGACCCGTTTTTTTGCCCGCCCGCCGATGTTTGGGTTTGGCGAAAAACTCAAAATCAAAAAAAGTCAAATTCAAAATTCCCCATTGGACCCCAAAAAAAAGGGGGAAATTTGCCCCCCGGGTCGGGCCCTCCGTGTCCCGTGAACAATTCCTGTCTAGTTTTTGGCTTCCTGAGTCCCCCTGGTTTGTTTGTTGTACCTCATTCGTTCTGGGAAAAACTTATGGGCTCGCCTCGGCTTCGAAAAAATGTAAAAAAGAATTTGGAAATCGGACTACATTTGTACTTTTTCCGGGTTTTTTCCGGACGCCGATTTTTCCGGGACAATTTTCCCGGGACACGGAAAAAATTTTCCTCGTCGGTTCGTTTTCAAAGTGCCCAAATGGGCCAAAATCGGTCAACAATTGCAAAGTTATTATAAAAACAAAGCTTTTGGGTTTTTCCCCCCAAAAACCAAAGATTTTTCCCAAAAAGCATTCCAAACCCCCTCGACCCTCCGAAAATTGTGGAAAAAGAATTTTTAAAATCCGACCCCTTTTTTACTTTTTTCCGGGTTTTTCTGGACGCCGATTTTTCCGGGACGATTTTCCGGGACTCAAAAAAAAACGGCCCCGTCGGTCTGGTTTCACAGAGCCCAAAAGGGCCCCGGGTTGGACAAAACTGCCCGATTATGACGAAAAAAAGTTTATTTTTTACTACCCCAAAATGACCACCCCCTCAATTTTTAGAAAATTTTAAAGAAATTTTTTTCACACCTTTAGCATCACAGATCCCGAACATTTTTTTTGACCGGGCCCCCCAACGTGTTCGGGTTTTTGGGTAAAAACTCAAATTCAAAAAAATTTTTAAATCGAAAATTCCCCTTTGGCACCCCAAAAAAAGGGTGAAGTTTGCCCCGGGGTCATGGCCCGCAATGTCCCGGCGAATCAATCAACGTCTAGTTTTTGGTTGTTCGGCGGTCCCTTCTGTTTTTGTTTGTTTATTTGTACCCCATTCTGTTCTGGGGGGGCCCGCCCCCCAACCCCCCCCGGGGGGCCGCCCCTGGACCCCCGCCCGGGGCTCGCCCTGGACCCCGTGCTATCCGACTTTGCCGGGGTAAAAACCTTTTTAAAGGGGGGGGGTTTGAAACGGTCTTTTCATTTACCGCCCCCCTCCGACGCCCCAAAAATGTAGAAGATTTGGAAAAAGTACATTTTCAAAAAAAAAATTCAATTTTCCCCCCCCCCCAAAAAGGGGCAAAAAAGGCCCCGCGTCAAAAAAGGTCCCCGGATTTTTGTTCCTTGTTTTAATTTCCAAAACGATAAGTAGGGGTTTTGGGGCCCCTCGGTCAAACGGTATGGCCCCAAACACAAAACCGTTAATTCCGCGGAGAAAATGAAAAACGTTAAAAATTTTCGACCAAAAACAAGGGCCCAATTTTTATTTTTGAAAAAGGTCTTTTGGGGGGGATTCCCAAAGAACCACGCATGGCTGTTGCCCATGGAAAAAAATTAGAAAAAAAATTTCCCTCATCGGCAAAAAAAAACCTCAAAATGGAAAAAAAAATTCAAAAAAATTTAAAAAAGGCGCCCCTCGGGGAAATCCCCAAATTTTGAAATCCCTTTTACCACGTTGTGTTCGTATTTGTGACCCCCAAATGAAAACAAAAGGAAAAAAAATTAAAAAAATTTTAAAACCCCGCCCAAAAACCTTCCGGGTAAATATTTTTACAATTTAAAATTTTGGGGGTATTGACCAAATCCCAAAATGGCCGCCGAAACCAAAAACCCCCCCAAACCTGTCAAAAAAGGGAAACCCCCGGGGGCTTTTTTTGGGCCGGGGCCCGTCCGAATCGCCTGCCGGTTCTCTGTCAAAAAAAAAAAACCCCAAATCGAAAAAAATCCCTTTTACACATTGTCCCAATTGCCCCCCCCCGTCCGCCACTGTGGCCGGCAAAATATCGGTCCGATCCGTTGCCGTATTTTTTCCCCAATTCCCCCATCAATTTTCCGGGCCGCACCGAGACGGCAAAGCAAAGACGGCGGGCCGGCGCTACGCCAGAACAGTGGGGGCTGCGCGCTAGACACTTGGTCCGGTTTTTTAAAAGGGTATTATAGTAAGACAAGGGGTGTCGCCACTACGCCTTTCGGCCGTACCCTTTTTAAACCCCTGCGGGATTTGGCGCGCGACCCGTTTTCGTTTCGTTTGATTCTCTGGACGGGGCAGAGGGGGTGGTGGGGTGGGGTTTTTTTCCCCGTCTCTTTGCGTTTTTTCCGGCCACCCGTTTGCTCGGGATGGTCGGGGATTTTCTGCCTGGGCCTCGCCCGTCCCTTTCCAAAAAAGCCGGGGAGGTCCGGACCGGAAAGACAATTGCCCGATTTTGAGAAAAAATGTTTTTTCATTCCCCAAAAAAGATTTTCGATTTGCCGACGCTTTGGACCCTTTTCAAAAAAATTAAAATTTTACCCCCCCCAAAATGGTAAAACGGCCCCCCCGCCAAAAAAAATTCTCGAAATTCTTGTTCCTTGTTCAATTTTCCCAAAAAGATGGGGGTAGTTTTTCGGCCCCGTCGGTCAAAGTCTGGGCCAAGCGACAAAAACCGCTAATTCCACGCGAAAAATAAAAAAAAAAAAGCCCAATTCTGCGACCAAAAAAATTTTTCCAAAAAGACCAACGATTTTCCGAAACCCTAACGGGCTCGCCTTGACCCTGAAACATTGTGGAAAAGAATTTTGGGAAGGATACATTTTTACTTTTTTCGGGTTTTTCCGGGGCGACGATTTTTCGCGGACAAATTTTTCCGACACGAAAAAATTTGGGCCTTTGTCGGTCCGATTACGTAGAGCCCAATGGGCCCCGGGTCGGGCAAGAACTGCTCAGTTATGACGAAAAAGTGTTTTTGATCCCCCAAAAAGACCACCCCCAATTTTGAGAAATTTAAAAAAAATTTTTTTGCAACGCTTTAAACTTCACAGATCCTGAAAAACTTTTTTTTTTACCGGCCCGCCAAGGTTCGGTTTGGCTAAAAACTCAATTCAAAAAATTTCAATCCAAAAAATTTCCCCCTTTGGCACCCCAAAAAAAAAAGGGGAATTTGCCCCCCGGGTCATGGGCCCCCTCAATGTCCCGGCGAAACAATTCAAATCGCTAGTTTTTGGTTTTTTTCTGCATCCCTGTCGTGTTTTTTTTTGTTTATTTTTACCCCATTTGTTTTGGGGGGGCCCGCCCCCCAACCCCCCCGGGGTCCGCCCCTGGACCCCGTCGGGGTTCCCCCCCGAACCCCCCTGCCATTCGACTGTTTAATGGTTTGCTTTATTTTGGGTCGGGGGCCAGCCCCCCAACCCCCGCCGGGGGGTCCGCCCCCGGACCCCGTGGGGGCCACCCCCAACCCCCGCGGGCTTGCCCCTGGCCCCGTCTATCCGACGGCCGGGGTTTTTTTGTCATGGGGGGGGTTGAAAAGGTCTTTTCATTGACCGCGCACCTCCGACGCCCCAAAGTGTAAAAAGATTTGGAAAAAATGACAATTTTCAAAAAATAATTCAACTTTGACCCCCCCAAAAATGGGCAAAAAGGCCCCGCGTCAAAAAAGGTCCCCCGGGTTCTTTTCCTTTTTTAATTTCCCAAAAGATAACTAGGTTTTTGGGCCCCTCGTCAAAAGGGATGGCCCCAGCGACAAAAACGTTAATTCCGCGCGAGAAAAAAGAAAACCGTTCAAAAATTTTGCGACCAAAAAATGGGGCCAAAATTTTTTTTTTTTTTAAAACGGTCTTTTGGGGGATTCCCATGATCCCCGATGGGTGTTTTCCCATGGAAAAAAATTTGAAAAAATTCCATCTCGGGAAAAAAATCCGGCAAAATGGAAAAAAAATTCAAAAAAATTTAAAAGGCGCCCCTCGGGCAATCCAAATTTTTGAAATCCTCTAACCACGTTTTGTGTTCTATTTGTGACCCCTAAATTGGAAAACAAAATGAAAAAATTAAAAATTACCACCCGGCCTAAACACGTCCGGAATCAAAATGATTTTTTTACGCTTGAAAATTGGTGGATACAACGAAAATCCAAGATGGCCGCCGTAAAACCAAAACCACCCACAACGCATGTCAAAGAGAACCCTCGGGGTCTTGTTTTTTGGGCCGGGTCCCGTCCGAATCGCTCTGCCGTTTGTTCTCTGTCAAAATCCTCAAGTCGAAAAATGTCACTTTTAACACATTTCCCAATTGCCCCTGTCCCGCCGACTGTGGCCTTGAAAAATATCGGTCCGATCCGTTGCCGTATTTGTTCCCAGATTCCGCGATCAATTCCAGACCGCACCGCAGACGGCGGCAGCAAAGACGGTGGCGGGCCGGGCCGCTACGCCAGAGACAGTGTGGACGCTACGCGCAATGACCGTCCTTCGTGTTTTAAAGGCTAGTATAGTATCCACAATTCGCGCTACGCGCGGCTTGTAAAGCCGCTGGCGCGGAGGCTTGAAAACCTCGTACCTAGAATTCCTCTTAGTTTGAAAACCTCGTTGCCGCGACAAACTCGAAAATCGGCCCGAGTAACGGGCGCGATGTCGGTGAGTTTGCGGGTCACGTTTTGTCGTTAATCGAAGACTTTGGAGCAATTTGTTTTCCGGCACACTTTTTTTTCGTCGCCGACCTGTGCCCTCCGTTTCGAGTAACGTGGAATATTTTTTTCGATATCAACTGATTATTACCAAATTTTAAAATTCCGGGACGACAAATTTCCGGGAACGCTTTTTCGCGGTAACCAAAATTTTTGTCTTGTTCCGCTTGGACTAAATGCCCGAGCTACTAATGCCTCGGCAGTCAGAGCAATTTTCAAGTATGTCACAGTCTTAGCCATAAATTCATCCGCGCGGTTCCGTAGAGTCCGAGATGGACCCAATCGGACAATAATTTGTGCCATTTGTAAAGATTCCATAACATAATTTTAACCGTGACGCTTTTCCGGTATACGTCAAAATATGATCCTCGAACGCCCGGTTCCGTAGAGCCCAAAATGGCCCGGTCGTACACTTGCGCCTTTCGTAAAAATCCGGACAGGGGGGTTTTCCGGGTCGTATTTCCGTAACGTCTAAATCTTTCGCCTCGTCGCGGCGGATCCTAAGAGCCCGAGATGTACCTGATCGGTCGAGTATTACTGGCGCCTATCTTAAAAAATCCTCGACTTAGTTTTTCGTGCACCTTTTCCGTACGGTCAAATATGCGCACCTCGCCCGCGGTGTTTGCCGTTTACCGTAGAACCCAAAATGGACCCGTTGTAGAATTATTGCGCATTTCGCAAAAATTCCGGGACAAAAGTTTTTTTCCGGGACGAGCGCTTTTCGATACGTTAAAATATGATCCTTGAATTCCGGTTCCGTAGAGCCCAAAATTAACCCGGTCGAACATTACTGGCCTTTTGTTATATCTTGCACAAGGTTTTTCCAAGACGCTTTCGGGTACTCAACACATGCAACCTCGTCCGCCTGGTTCCGTAGAGCACAAGATGACACCTGATCTGACTGTTTGTGAAAGATATTACAACAAACAATGCTTTCCCCCCAATTATGTACCAACCACTATTTTTGAGAAATACCAAAAATGTTTTTGGGCCACGTTCAAATGCAAGTTTTTTCGGGGGGGTCGTTGCTATTGACGGGCGGGCCCTTCTGACGTCATCGGAAGGAAAAATCTAAATTAAAATTTTGGAATAGCCCCAGAATGCTCGGTCACTGTTTTGACTATAAATAACCCTGTTGTAATTTCTTTGCTATTGTGAGTAAGGTACTCAAAACTGCGCCTTTCCTCTCCCCCCCACCCGCTCCCTTTTCCTGCCGTTAATGATTGGTGAATATTGGTTGTGGCGCATGCTCATTGCTTGACTGGGCTACCCTAACTAGTTGAATTTATGCTTAATTGGTGGATCACAGGAATGTCCATAATACCCCCATAAATGGTCATCGAGTGCCCATATCACTGTTCTTCTACTTAAAAAATGACCCGTTTGACAACCTCACTTTATGTTATCGATTTCAATTAATTAAAAGACCCTCCACCCCGATCGGAGGTTGCAGCGCCTTTCGTAAAAATCCGGGACAAAAATTTTTTTTTCCGGACTCTTTTCCGGTATGTCCAAATATTGCCTCGTCCGTCCAGTTCCGTAGAGCCCGAGATGGGACTTGGTCGTACAATTATTGCGCCGTTTGTAAAAAAAAAAAACACGACAAAGGTTTTTTCCGGGACGCATTTCCGGGTACGTCAAAATTTTTGCCATCGCCCGCGCGGGTTTCTATAGCGCCCGAGTTGAACCTGATCGGACGAAAATTACCCGAGCTATTTAAAAGAAACCATGTTTTTTGGGATTTTCCAAAAATGGCCAACACCATTTTCAAAAAACAAAACTATTTACGTATTAGGGCCGTCCACCTCCTGATGGGCGGCCCCTTCTGAGACGCCATTGGAATCGCTCCAAAAATGAAATGGCTTGAAGTATTGATGGAATGTCTTTGTTCTATTTCAAATTCTCCCCCCCTCTAAAGTGAATTCCGGCGTCACTCAAACAGTCCGTCAAAATTCGAATTCGTAACCGAAAAAAGTTAATACATTTTCATGATAATCAAGGTTTAGATATTATAAAACTCGACTTCCTTCCCCCCCCCCCTCCAAACCCCCACCATCAACCCCGCACCATTTTTCTCTCGATTTCCCCTCGTTGTGTTCGTTGAGCTAAAAAACCATGTATTTCCTTCCCAAACAAAACAAACTATTTTTTGTTTTTGACTTTGGCCCCCCACTCCCCCTCCCTTCCAAAGACCGCTCGCCCCAACCCTAAAGTAATTCTGTCCCAAAATGTTGTCCTGTCGCCCCCATGGACATTGCCCTCTTGGCATATTATAAAATGCCAATTATAATGGCTTGAAGATATTGATGAAAATGTCCTTAATTTCTATTTCTAAATCACCCCCCCCCCTCCCACTCAAACAGTGCCATTGCGGCGTCCATACTCAAAACAGTCCTCAAAATTCGGATTCGTACGAAAAAAAGTTAATCAATTTCAATGAATATCAAGTTTTTAGATATTATAAAACTCAGACTTCCCCCCAAGCAACCCCCTCCATCAACCCTCACCCTTTGGTCCGCTCGATTCCCTCGTTGTGTTCTTGAGGCTAAACACATGTATTCCCAAACAAAAAATATTGACTTTGACCCCCCCCCTCCCCCACCCTTCCAAAGAGCGTTGCTGCCCAACCCTAAAGGAAGTCTGTCCAAAATGTTGTCATGTCGCCCCCATGGTCATTGCCCGCTTTGGCTATATAAAATGCAATTATTCCCTTGGTGGTTGACGTCCCTTTATAACCTGGTTGTGTTCCCTGTGGCACAAAACCCTGTATTTTTTAAACCAAATATTCGTCTTGTCCTCCCCCACCCCCACTCACTGCCAAACCCAAAGGAAGTACCTAGTACGACCATTTATGTCGGCCCGAGCGGGGGGGGGGGGGACGTAAAATTGTCCGATATATAGATATTTGTTTAAAAAAACATTGCAAAATTGAATTTCTATTCACAATATTGTTGACTACTCTAAATCGACCATTTTAGAAAACATTTGACTTGTATTAAATGGCAAATTAGTCGATCACGCATACCCTTTAAATATTGTAGATTTTTGTAAATTTTGAAGTAGGGCCGAATTGAAATTTATTTTCGATATATTAAATAACTTCGGGCAGACCTCGTTGACGGTGCATAATATGTTGAGTTTTGTTATTTTATTGAATTATTTGAATGAAGTGGTATTACATTGTAGCCCCTCCCCCTTCCTTGGGGCCTTCCTCACTCTTCCTCCCGCCGATACACCATTAGCTTTTCACAACCAAGTTTAAATTACTATATAATTCATTTACCACATGAACACAAAAGCATGTAAACGAATGACGACCACAATCGTTAGCATTAGGTTTGATTTAACAATACATAAATTTCACCAACAATGCAATATGGAAAAAAAGTGATCGACCGACCGTGACTCGAACCCACGCCGACCGCGTGATAACTCGTCATTCTGACCGCCGACTAAACTGCCGTGTGGATATATGCCCGATTAATAACTGTAACCCTATACACGCGCGTTGGAACTTTCATCGCAGGGAATAATAAAAATGAGTTTTATAAATCTATTTTTTCGGCGCTTAGGATGTCAAAACGAAGGTTTGAAAAGTTTGTTTTTCGGAATCTCGAACCTGATCTGAATTTTAATGGACCAACAAGTGCACCCAACCTCTAGAGTCATACCCGTTTTAATGACGTTTTATATTTGCATGCCCTGTAAAAAGTTGTTTTCTATGCACAAACGGCACGCATGTCAATTTTTGTCGGTGTCCACTTCTACCCTGTCAAACGTAACAAATGCTTGATGTTGGTATGACAATTTCGTAAACGCTGGGAAGAGTGCTTTCTTTCTGCATTCGTGAATTTTAACAAAAAATATTCACCTTGCTTTTCGTGACCTTGAATGCAAAGTTCCAACTTTCAAAAGTTGTCCCCGACGAACTCGAAGGCTTCCACCTATCCCGTTCCGAGCCCATGTTCTCAACAATTTTATTTAATAACCTTCATCCTTCCGCTAATTAAATAGCCTTGGTCGTTCAAATCGAAACAGAGGAAAGGCAATATTTGAAGCTTTTAAAGTTGCACCCCAAAATGTTAAGAAAAAAATTTAAAACTTTTTTTCGACTTTGGGATTTTTTTGCCGCGCAATCGGCAAAAGAAAAATTTTTTTTTATCAGCTCTTTTTTTCTCCTCACCCGTTTCGCCCATTTTTTGGACATTCGGAATTGACAACCTCGGGGCTTACTCCAGCATCTAGAATTTTTAGAATATTTTAAATGGTAAATCCAAACAATGTCCTAAAATAAGAAACGGGGTCGTTTCGAAAGCATGCCCTCGGCGGGTTTCGGGTGCGTTTTGGAAATGTCCACGGCGTGAAGACGAAAATTAAAAATTATGATTTTTTTTTTCATTTTTTTCTCGTCCTGCTAAATAGTTGCTCTCCCCAAAACGCACGCGGAGCCAAAATGTTCATCGTCGCCAAGGCCTAAGAATGCGAGCGGGTCCAAACCCTTGGCGTGCCTGTTACCCGGAAAGATTCCGAACGCACCGGTTACCGTCGAACGTTCGGTGCGAGCCCGACTTTGGGGCGCAGGCCACACCGTGAATCCAAAAAAAAAAAATTTTATTGTTTTCCGCGCCGAGATCGTGTTATTCAAGACTATTAGTATAGACAAAGGTCGCGCACAGCGCGGCTTGAAAGTCCGCTTGCGCGGAGGGAATGGAAAACCTCCGTACTTGAATACCTCGTAGGTGGAAACCTCGTCGCCGCGACAACTCCGAGAATCGGCCCGCGTACGGCCGCGATGCGGTAGTTTGCGTGATCGGGTTTGGCGTTAGTCCCCGAGATATGGGACAAACTTTGTTTTGCCGGTACACTTTTCGGACGCCCCCCAAATCTGCAAATCTGCCCTCCGCCCCAAGCATTAAAAAAAATTGAAATCAAGTCATTTTACGCAAAATTGAAATATCCGGGACAAAAATTTTCTGGGACGATTTTTTGGGTACGGAAATGTTTGCCTTGTCTGCCCGATTCCATAGAGCCCAAGATTGAGCCGATCGGACGAAAAATGCCCGAGCTACGAAAGGCCTCGCGGTTTGGCAACTTTTGGGTACGTCTAAATGTTAGCCTCATCCGCGCGGTTCTGTATAGTCCAAAATAGACCTAATCGTACAATAAATGCTAATTTTTTTTTAAAATCCGGGCATAAGTTTTTCCGGGGACATTTAGCGTATGTCCCAATCTTTGCCTCGTCCGCGCGGATTAGCAGAGCCCGGATGGACCAATCGGACGTAACTGTGCATTTCTCGAAAAATCCGGGACAACAGTTTTTGCCGAGATGCTTTTTCCTGAAACTGGTCAAGTATAATCTGTCGCCTCGTCGCCCTTTTTCCGTAGAGTCTAAAATAGACCCAGAGAATCGTACAGTATTGCACCTTTTGTAAAATTCCGTGGAAAAATTTTTCCTGACTCATTTCGGGACGCCAAAATGTTGTCGCCAGCCTCCGGTCCGTAGTGTCCCATGATGGCCCCAATCATAAAGGCATTGCCCGAGTTACTAAGAAAATAAATGTTTTTTGGATTTCCCAAAAAATACCAACAATTTTTTTTTTTTTTGTAAAACCGTGGACACTCCTACTCGCTTTGGCCTCCGAAACTTGTGTAACAGAATTTTGAAAGAATCAGCAACTTCCGTACTTTTCCGAATTTTTCCAAGACACAAATTTTCCTGGACGATTTTTCGGACACACTGAAAAATTGGCTTTTTTGTCAGTTCCCCGGTTCTGTAGAGCCCAAGATGGCAATGCTCGGAGAAAAAACTGCCCGAGTTTATGACGAAAAGAATGGTTTTTTAAGCCCCAAAATGACCACCACTTTTTGAGAAATTCAAAGAAATTTTTCGCACATCGTCCCTTAAATTTGGATTATTCCTGACTAACGTTTTTGGACCCGGCTTGCTGACGTGTTTGGTTCGACGAAAAACAAAAATCACAATATTTAATCAAAACCGAAATTCCCCCGATTTCCCGGGAGACACGGAAATTGGCCTTGTCGGTCCGGTTTCTGCCAGAGCCCAATGGCCCGGATCGGAGAAGAACTGCACCGAGTTAAGACCGATAAGTATGGTTTTTTGGATCCCCAAAAATACCAACGCACTGTTTTAGAAATTCCAAAGAAATTTTTTGCACTACGTCCCTAAATTAGATATATCCTGACTACGTTTTTTGGGAACCGTCCGCGCTGCCGCGTTGGTTTCGACCGAAAAACAAAAATCAATATATTTTTAATTCCACATTCCCCTTTGGCACCCCAAAAAGGGTGAGGTTTGCCCTGGGTCAGACTCAATACCCCATAAATTTCCCAGCTGAATAATACCAATCGTTTCGTTTTTTTTCCGTCCTTCGGTCCCTTTCGTGTTTGTTTGTTTTTTTGCACCTATATTCTTGTTATGGGGGGCCAGCACCCCGAACCCTTGCCGTGGGGCTCCGCCCCTGGAACCCCCGTCGAAGGCAAACGCCCCCAAACCCCCTGTGCTATTCGACTATTTATTAGTTTGGCTTTATTATTGATCCTGTGGGGTGGGCACCCCAACCCCCGCCGGGTCCTCCGCCCCGGGGCCCGTAAGGCACTGACCGGACCCGTGGGGGCCAGCCCCCAAACCCCCGCCGGGTCTCCGCCCTGGATCTTTGAGCTCGCCGCGACTTTGGTCGCGACCCTGTGCGTCAATTGGGAAAGAGCAAAGACCGAAAAGAGTTCATAATTTTTCACTCAATCTTAGTTTATGTAAGAAAACTCGACTTTACTCCCCCCTGCCACACCACTTTCAGTTTAAACCCTCATCTTGGCCCATCAGGGTCCGACGGAAATACTGGTGAACCTAGTTTCAACAGGGGGGGGGGGGGGGGCAAAGCTGGAAGATGTTAATAAAATTGTATTAAATTCCCAATTTTTTTCTCAAAATGCGCCCGCGCCCCCCCCCCCCCCACAATTGCCCCGATTGTTGAAAAAGAGGTTTTTTGGGTTTCCCAAAATTGACGTTCGTTTTGGACGACTCTTTCGGACTACTCCCACCGCCCTTTCCCTCCCCCACCATCTACACCCAGATCATGGCCCATCACGATGGAAATTCTGTATTAAACTTATTTTCCGGCAAAAAGCTGAAGAATGTTGATAAAACTATTAATTACCATTTCCCAAAATCTGCCCCCTCCCCCTTACAATTGCCCGAGTTGTTGAGAAAGAATTTATTTTGAATTCCAAAAATTGACGTTTGATTTTGCACACGCTCCCATCACAATGGAATGCTGGTGATTAAACCTCGTTTCCGCAAAACTGCAGATGTTGAATGAAATGTATTAATTCCCATTTCCAAATCCGCCCCCGCACCCCCCACCACCCCCCACCACAATTGCCCGAGTTGTTGAGAAAAGAAATTTTTTTGATTTCCCAACTAGACGTTTCGATTTTTGCATCGACGCTTTCGTCTCGCCTTGGCCTCCTGAACATTTGTTTAAAAACCTTTTTTTTGATTTTGGTACCACTCGGTATTTTTCCGGATTTATCCGGACGGAGGGAGGGAACCAAAATATCGGCTCTGACGTCCGGTTCCGTAGTGTCCCTGAAATGGGGCGGAAGATCCGACAACAATTGCAAAGTAATAAAAAAAGTAATGTTACTATTTGGATTTCCATCAAATATGACCAACGTGTTTTTCTCCGAAACACTAACTGACTCTCTTCGAACCTTTGAAACAAATTGGTGGAAAAAGGATTTTTTTGCAATCGACAACTTTTGGTACATATTCCTCCGCTCCGGTTTTTTTTTGTTTTTTTTTTTTTTCTTTTTTTTCTTTTTCCGAACGCCGGATTTTCCGGGACAGCTTTTTTTCCGGTAAAAACGAAAAGAATTTAGCCTCGTCAGTCGGTTCCGTAGAGCCTCCCAGGATGGGCCCGGATCGGGAGACGGAAACTTGCCCCGGTGATGACGAAAACAAATGTTTTTTTGATCCCCCAAAATGACAACCACTTTTTTTGAGAAATTCAAAAGAAATTTTTTGCACAACAGTCTAAAATGTGAACATGATCCTGACTATGTTTTTTGGGAACTCCGGCCCGCTGACTTGTTCGGTTTCGGCGAAAAATGAAAATGAAAAAAATTTCAAATCCAAAATTCCACCCTTTGGCAAAAACCACCCCAAAAACGAGGATGGCCGAGTAGCCCTGGGTCAAAACACAGGTTTCGACGTCAATTTTTTTTAGTGAATAAAAGTTATAATCGTAATCGTTTTTTTTTGCCGTCCTACCCTGTCCTGCAATAAGGGTCCCTAGTCGTGGGGTTTGTTGTATGTACGGTGAAAAACCTAGACTTAACCTCGCCATTAAAAAAACCACCACTCAATTTTTTAAAAAAATTTATTAATGTAGGAAACATCTTCAAAACATTAAACCCCCCCCCCCTTACCCTCCCCCACCTTCATATCCCTCATTATGGCCCATCACGACGGAAATCCCTGGTATTAAAACATAATTTCTGCAAAAGGCTTGAAGATACTGATCAAATGTATTTAATTTCCTTTTCAAAATCCCCTCCTCCCTCTCCCTCCCCCCCCCCCTCCCACCCCCCCCCACCCCCCCCTAACTGGGTAATTACGAGCGTCTAGGTCAAAAACAGGGTCGCTCGAAAATCGGATTGCCTTGCACTCAGCCCTGTGCTAATTTGGAAAGAGCAAAACCAAAAAAAAAAAAGTTCGATAAATTTTCAACTATTATTTAAGGTTTATGTAATGGAAAATACGACTTTACTCCCCCTCACTCTCCCCCCCTCCCGCCCCACCCAGTTCCCGTTCATAACCCCTCATCTTGGGCCCATCACGACGGAAATACTGGTATTGACATATTTCGTCAAAAGAACTTGAAAATATTGATGAATGTATTAAATTCCATTTCCAAAATCACCGCTCAGGCCCCCTCCTCCCGCCCCCCCCCCCCGCCACAGCTGAGTTGTCATTGCGGCGTTTAGTCAAAAACATCCTCATACTTCGGATGCCTTGGGGATCGCGGCTCACTTACATGTTTTTCTATAACTGAGGTAACTTATTAGAAATTTTCAAACACAAAACGAATAATAAGGTTCCTTAATTTCCAAATCCCACAAAAATCGAAAATGTGCAACGTCCCCCCCGCCCCCCCCCCCACCAATAAGTGCAATCTTGGGTCTGCTGTGATTTTTCCGTCATGATTCCCTCGGGCGTTGAACAGTTTTCTGCCTGTGTGCTCACTGGCCCACCCAAGGCCTCCAACGTTTGTAACAATGACCATGCAGTTCTACAGACAGCGATCGTTGTACGATGATGCACTTCAGTGGCTAGGATGATGACGTAACTACTTCGCCAACACGTGTCCTCTGGGTCCTGAACCTTGAATGATGCTCGTCGCTTCACGCGACTCCCCACCATCAATAGCATTGCATCGGATTCCTTGGACGCGGCCCTGTGACGTAATTGGATGATCAAAAGCGAAAAAGTTTGAAAATTTCATCAAATATTCAATGTTTATGTATTGAATCCCCCTCCCTCTCCCTCCCCCAAGCCATGTCGTCGTCATTATACCCTCGGTTGCATCGAACTGTCATCCTATGGATTTGGCCCCCCCCCCCCCCCCACTTTCCGAATTAAAAATAAGTTTACCAAAACAAATTTGGACCGGTCACCGGAGACAGCGTGTACGGCCGAGATTATAAACATGCTCAGTGCTATCCACCCAGGCCCCCTCTTTCAGCGCGCTCGTCATAGGATCGGCCGATGTTCACACATTCTTCAACACTTGAGGAAATAGATTTCACTACGAATATTTTTCCTCTCGGGGTCTCATTAAGAACACTTAGAATGTAATGTTAAAATATAATAATTTATTTGACGTTGTTGAATAACAATTAATTTTCAAGTGCAATTTCGGCGCTCAGGGAGGAACCTTCGAAAATGATTCGAAGTAAATTTTTGTTATTAAGATTAAACTTCATATTAAGTTAATTAGCAACTTGTTAGGGAATAAAAAGTCGAAATAGGCCTCGTTTCGGGCAGTCCAAAAAATTAATGGTTGGATAACAAAATGCTATACATTCTTTAAAATAATTACACATGGGATTGGCTTGTCCGAAGGAAAAAACACGGCCGAATGTAACAAACACAAAGTGTTGTTTATGAAGCTGTAGATAAATGTCCCGTGCGTGCAAGTGATATTTTGGTCGGTTTCTCAGAAAAAAGTCCTCCTTTGAGCACGCCCGCCAAGGTGGCCGTTTATCCCGAAAAAAAAAGGCCTCGCATCTGGTAAGAAAAATACTGGTAAAATCTAATTTTTTTTCGCCCACAGAGGATGAAACGAATAGTTTAAACGTTCATTACCGGATTCCCCCGAATCATTTTTGATCTCTTATAGCCCACATGACATTAAAATCTTGTTAATTACAGGCCCTTCCCTCCTCGCCTTACCCCATTTTCTTATGGTTGGTGCAAAACATTTTTAGAAGATAAATTTTTTACACGTGGCAAAATTTGTAAATTTCCCATATCGTATCGCCAATTCGAAATAATAAAAAAAAAAAATTGTACCACTCATGTCTTGACAGAATCGAATACAGGTGGTGTTGTGAGCCAATTTTGTGCCGTAGATAAAATCTTTGGTAATGTGAGGTATAGGGAAAACCGTCGAATTTGGGCCCATTAAATTTGGACATTGTCTAAATCGTACGTCCCCTTCCTGCCAGTCACATTGTACCTTTATTACGACGGGTTCGATTCCGCGTACCCAACTAATTTTCGTTCTTGTACATACATCCCTCCCGAAGGTGTCGTTTTTTTTTTTTTTTTTTTTTGGTACAGTTTAAAATTCGAATTTTGAACATTTCCAACTGGCAAGGTGTAAATTCAAAGTTGTTTTAAATTTTTGTAAATTTTTTTTCGAGTTCATTTACGATATTTCGGAACGATTTTTTCCACCCTCTGTGCGTCCTTGTTTTAGCTTTCAAAATCACCAAGCACAAAGCTCTAGAGCCTACCCAAAATTTAGAAAAAAATCGGAAAGGTGAGAAATTGAAGTGCCAAAAATAAGAACACGTGACATTTTTTCCGACCGCCAGACCTGGGGCATGTGTAAAATGCCCACGTGCAGAGGTGACGTGGCGAGAAATTAAAAAAAAAAAAATCCCCGGCCAAGAATCCTGGTGGATCGAGGTGACGTTTTTGAAAAACGCAAAAATCGAAACGTTTTCCACGTCGCCACGGCCAAACGAAGAGAGATGGGCGAAAAAGTCAAATGGCGGGATTGTTGCGCGTTTCTTTGCGCACACGCCGGTGGTCGTGCCGAGTGGGCGGCACGCGTACTTTGGGCGCCGCGTCGGCCGCCGTTTTGGTCCGCGTTTTGGTGGGCAAAAGAGCACGAATTTGCCGAGTTGCAAATACCTCGAAAAGTGTTTTAGAAGTCGGCGGCCGACAGTGCGAGTGTATTTTTACTAAAACTCGGAAATAAATTCCGGTCGCGTACGTCGCCGAGTCGGCCGCCCACGGAGATGG
The DNA here is from genome assembly GCA_024449915.1 of Sweltsa coloradensis. Lineage (NCBI taxonomy): Eukaryota > Metazoa > Arthropoda > Insecta > Plecoptera > Chloroperlidae > Sweltsa > Sweltsa coloradensis. Next base: position 6,622 of record JAMZAV010007394.1, on the reverse strand, counting down.
GAAACTGCCGTTTCGGCCCCCCAAAGTCGGGCCGCCCCAAAATGTGCGCTAGCAGACTATAGTATTGGTAGATAGAAAAGAGTTTAAATTAAAATTTTCCCTCAAAGAAATTTTATCAGACAACTCCACGACAAGCGATAACGTAATTAATTTCTTACGTAAAGTAAACATGTCGTTAACCTACAGGGTTGGCTTAGTTGCTTTGGTTTAATGTCCCCTACTGAAAATCAGTTATATAACTGAGTGGGTAGACTCTAAACACAATTTATTTATTTATTTATTTATTTATTTATTTATTTATGTAAGAAGACTAACTTACATATTACCTACATATTATTGGATGAGCGTAGCGAGCGAAGCGAAGATTCCATTCTACTACACTGGAGAAAAAAATCTGGATTTTTTTTTTTTTCGTATTTTTGTCTGTTTGTTAGCACGATTCCGGCTAAACCGATACTCCGATTGCGATGAAATTTTATGGAGACCTTCAAAATCTCTGAACTTAGAACTGCCACGATTTTGAGTACAATCGAAAAATTATTTCTCATGAAAATTGCAATTTTACGATTTCTTTAGATTTTCTGGAAATTTCTTCGACTTATAACACCTACATGCTTTGTCCGATTGTAATGATTTTTTCACAGAACCTTAACTTTATAAATTAAGATATTCGTGTGAAATTTGAGCGTAATCGAAAAATTATTTCTCATGAAAATCGAAATTTTACGGGTTTTTTCTTTTTTAAAACAATTCTTTGACTTATAACACCTATATGCTTAATCCTATTGTAATGATTTTTTCACAGAACCTTAATTTCATGAATTAATATAATATTCGTGTTAAATTTGAGCGCAATCGAATAATTATTTCTTACGAAAATTGCAATTTTACGATTTTTTTCTTTTAAAAAATTACGATTAATTAAAAAAATTAAGTTAATTTTTTATTTAATTTAATTTAATTATAAAAATTCAGTTAATTTTTTATTTAATTTTATTATATATAAATAAATCTTCGATTAAGTATTGGTTTTTTCACAGAACAACAGAAAATCCGCGTAACACATGGCAGCTCAATGCGCCATATACGCTCATCCAACAACGCGGCGGGACTTAAGCGTTTTCCTAGTTATATGCCATGAGCTTTTGTGTACTCTTGCCATGCATTCATCTTTTCTATGTCTATTTAGATTAGTTAATTATGTTTATTGCAATGAATAAGATGGATACTCACACGTGTTATGGGAACGTTTTAAAGTTTTAATATATTAAAACCTATCCAACAATACATGATAAATATTGAATAGTGAGCTACAGATATATAAATATGATATAGGATGCGTAGTGGTTAAAAAAAAACAGGATTTGTAAAGGACACAACATTAAAATATTTTACTTGTTGGACTATCTTGAAGCAACTCTTTCCAGAGAATATTGAAAACTGAATTACTGGTCGTCTTCAGGTGTCTCTTTTAGGCCTATAACTCTTAGTAGGTACATCAATGTTAGGTTTAACTCATTTCGTATGACAACTCCATCTTAAAGTAAGATAAATAAAAACTATACTTAAACTATAGTTCATTAACAGGACTATGTACCTAAGCCTATTACATTTTTTCTGTTATAAATATAGATTTAACAAATCTCTTTGCTTGAGCTAAATATAACCAGAAATTAAATGATATTTGTGACAGAAATGCCTCAGGACACAACTATTGCCTGTGGTACCGGTACTTCTTCCGGGGCATGGGCTTGGAGACGGGATGATTAAAAAATAATATGCTGACCATAAGTACCTTTATACAAAGACAGTAAGAATATAGTATTAATATTTAGATTAGACTTTAAATAATAATGATAAAAATAATCCCGATCGGCTAGAAACTTGACTCACAAATAAGTAGCCTAACGCCAGTACGCGGAGCTTCCAAATACTTGTGTCTCCCATCACATCTATTACGAATGATAACGATTATGATAGTAACAAGACAATATAGAAGAATAAATAATATGGATATTAACAAAGGGAAACTTAGTTCAGATTCGGGTTCGTAGCCTGGTGTACAGTATTGGCTAGGTTCGACTTTCTAGAATATTTAAACCAACATTGAAAACTGACATTGCATTTTTTATTTTTAAATTGTCAATAGTTACTTACATTACGACTGCTCGCATTAGACATCGCGTCTAATGAACAACAAAACAACAAAAGTTAGATGCAAGGCATACAATGTCCACAAACATTATGTCGGAAAATGATCAATATAAAAATAACAGCTAATATCCAAAATGTTACAAATACACAATAATTCACAAACATTAAACAGCGTAATAAAAAGTGGAACCCGTATTTTGCTTGACCTATATAATTGTGCATTTCATACGCCTTCTTGTGTACGGCGATTGTTCAAAACTATTTCAAAAACTATTTTTTTTTTCCTGGGAAGTGGAGATCAAGAACACTGACTTGACAATAATCCAACTTCTATGGGGATGAGAGGACGTAGAAGGTCTGGAGCACGTGCATGTATCAGTCGGTTTCAAGAAATATATTACGTATTAGAGAATTGATATTTTTCCTTGTAAAATGTACTAAAATAGTAAAACATTACCGGTGTCACAACGGGTTTAGACGGGTTTGAACCGAACCATTATTATTACAGGCGAGTCAAACCCAACCGAAAAAAAATTATTTGGGTTCAATGCCCTGATTTTAATCTCATTTACAAGTAGATGTCAGTATAATTCCTGATATACGTACAAAATAATTGAATAAATAGATTCCGAGTTTTTAGGGAACATTCCCGCGGGAATATTCCCACCACCACATCGCTAATTATGACCTAACGGTTGACGCGCCCTAAGCTAAATAAACAAGAATGAAACCAAAAACAAGTTATCAATTTCAGTTCGCTTGTCCTCTCTGTACTAAAAACAAAAAAGCCTATATAACAAAAATTATTTCATTATTATGTGGCACTTCATTTTCTGACTATCCATTGTCCGAAATAACGTTACAAGATCGGTGGAATTCCTCCATCGGTTTGTTGACAAATCTTCTTCCTTCCCCTTTCCCCTACCCCCACCCCCCTCCTTCCAACATCCTAACTACCTGCTTCACATTGTTGGCACTCTTGTGTCTAGCGCGTTCAATGAAAATTCTAATAATTTCAATTAGATAATACAGCGTACTTGTTATTCACAGAAAAAGTCCTCATGCACAATTTTACACAATTGAAGCAATTTATTTCTGAGCTCTTAGCGACGAAAAACTGATATATTATTATGAATTTTAGTTCACGAACCTAGAGTCGAACTCGAAATTAATCGTCTATATTATAACTCGACAAAATAATGGATTTAGATTTCAGAGGGGCAAAATGCTAAACCGGAAGTCCCACGTAACTAACAATGCGATTGTCCTTGGTAACCGCTACATAGGCTACAAACATACTTTGCAGTCATAGCTACCAGCAGTGTCCGAACAATGTCTTGCATTTGCAACAAAAATATCACAAAATATCCGTGACTGCACTATACACTACTCTTCACGTAAGAGAAACATCATGTAACTTATGACTTCACACTCAATTACAATGCACTAACACGCCACTTTTTAATCCCAATATGGTGCGCGTTAGTTGAGGTGTCACTTTATTTGTAGCTTGCTATTTTTTTTGTCAGCTGCCTTTCTTTGAGCTTCTACTATATAATCGGCTATATGAAGCTATGTCAATGACCATAAAGACATGGGTAGAAAAAGAACCCGTTGCGAGATCGGCATAGATTATCAACACCAGACTCGAAGTGTGTTGCTCAAAGCGCTGACTTACGGAAACAAAAGTGTGCTCCTTGAATGGCATTATGTGCCCTGAAAGGAATGTTACGTTTTGAAAATAAACCTTTGCAATATGCAAATTCCTTCAAATTCCAACTCGACACCTTCTCGCGGTTTGGCCCGTGAATAGGGGAGTTTCACTCCCTGAAACTAATGGCGAGCTCTGGGTCGTCGTCGGGGAACCCCTTCCCTTTGAATACCTCCCCGATCGGTGACGATCTTGAGATCTGCGCCGATTACGAAGACTCTGAATTTCATAAGGGACCACACGATCGATAGCAATTCCTTTTCGGTCACCGTACAGTGGACTTGTCCCTTCTTCTTCTGGAATGATGAAAGTTTTGGTGTACCAATAAGCGGAGGCCTGACAGGTTTCAGCTGTACAGGCAATGATGAAAGTTTTAGTGTACCGATAGGCGGAGGCTTGACAGGTTTCAGCTGTACAGGCAATGATGAAAGTTTTAGTGTACCGATAGGCGGAGGCTTGACAGGTTTCAGCTGTACAGGCAATGATGAAGGTTTTGATGTACCTAGGAGATGTGAAGTTTTGATGATGAAACGTATAGGCGGAGGCTTGAAGGGTTCAGCTGTACAGGCAATGATGAAAGTTTTGATGTACAAGGCGGAGGCGAAGGTTTCAGCTGTACAGCAAGTTTCAAGTTTGATGAGTTGTGCGGAGGCTTGAAGGTTTCGCTTCAGGTAAGGAATTGAAATTTTTGATTAGCGGAGCTTGCGGTGGCTTACAGGATGTGAAGTTTGATGACTGAATTTGGATGACTGAAGCGGGTTCAGCTGTACAGGCAATGATGAAGTTTTGATGTATCGATAGGCGGAGGCTTGACAGGTTTCTGCTGTAGCAGGCAATGATGAAAGTTTTGATGTACCGATAGGCGGAGGCTTGACGGTTTCAGCTGTACAGGCATGTGAATTTGATGTAAAGGGGAGTCTTGATAGGTCACGACAGGCATATGAAGTTTATGTACAGAGGATGACAGTTTTGTGTACAGGCAATGATGAAGTTTTGATTTCGTGCAGGCTGAAAGTTTGTGTACTAGGGCAAGTGAAAGTTTGATGTACGTGCGGGTGGCAGTTAAGTTAGATGATGAAGGGTTTGAGAGGTATGGCGGAGGCTGAAGGTTTAGCTGTTAAGGCAAGCATGAAAGTTTGATGTTACGAGGGGAGGCTGAAGGTTTTAGTGTACTGAATAAGTTTGGCTGTACGATAGGTAGCTGACAGTGATGAAGTTAGGCATGATGAAAGTTGAGCCGAGGGGATTGGTTTCAGCTGTACTGGCAATGATGAAAGTTTTGATGTACCGATAGGCGGAGGCTTGACAGGTTTCAGCTGTACAGGCAATGATGAAAGTTTTGATGTACCGATAGGCGGAGGCTTGACAGGTTTCAGCTGTACTGGCAATGATGAAAGTTTTGGTGTACCGATAGGCGGAGGCCTGACGGGTTGCAGCTGTACAGGCAATGATAGGCTTGACGGGTTTCAGCTGTAGGCCTACTGGCAATGATGAAAGTTTTGGTGTACCGATAGGCGGAGGCTTGACAGGTTTCAACTGTACAGGCAATGATGAAAGTTTTAGTTGTTGGATATTGGATTTTAGGCCAAATGGTATGGATTGGGTTTGGCATTTATATTGAGGATGAGGATTGAGAATTGAAGAGGCTTCGGTTAGTTGAAGCTGCTTCGAGGTGCTTGTTGAATTGGGCATGGCAATTCCCATTCTTGATGTGTAAGGTAGGCGTACTTGTTATTCATAAAAATAGTCCTCATGCACAATTTTACACAATTGAAGCAATTTATTTCTGAGCTCTTAGCGACGAAAAACTGATATATTATTATGAATTTTAGTTCACGAACCTAGAGTCGAACTCGAAATTAATCGTCTATTTTATAACTCGACAAAATGATGGATTTAGATTTCAGAGGGGCAAAATGCTAAACCGGAAGTCCCACGTAACAAACAATGCGATTGTGCTTGGTAACCGCTACATAGGCTACAAACATACTTTGCAGTCATAGCTACCAGCAGTGTCCGAACAATGTCTTGCATTTGCAACAAAAATATCACAAAATATCCGTGACTGCACTATACACTACTCTTCACGTAAGAGAAACATCATGTAACTTATGACTTCACACTCAATTACAATGCACTAACACGCTACTTTTTAATCCCAATATGGTGCGCGTTAGTTGTGGTGTCACTTTATTTGTAGCTTGTAACTCTCATGACTGCTACTGACATTTCACCTTCAGTTCCCTTGTCTATGCTGTCACTATTATTATCATCTTCGTCTCCTGAAACATTTCCCCCAATCTGTCCTTATATAGATTCTTCTTCATTTTCTGGTAGGCGTGCACCTAGTGGTCCATAATCATCTGGCACAAGTTCCTTGTCCCAGATAACATTTCCAGCCTCTTGATCACCACTTACACCTATTTCAATTTCATTGATAACTTGAATGTTTTCCGAGAATACTAACTCAGCCTCCATGATATCGTCAGCTGAGGGAAATAAATTTGAAACGTTTTCTGCAGCTGAGTTCATCTCTATGGGCGTTTTGATGGGCTCTGTTTATTCAGCAGCAGCTTCATTCCCATGGTGTACAATTTGAGAGCGTGTTCTCCAAGTGGCATTTTGGTATCGTATCTCTGGTTTAAAAAAATCATTTTTGGACTTGTCGACAGTAATCCTTTTATGCCTATACAGATAAAAATTTTATTTTTATTTTTTGGGGGGCCTTTGGGGGAAAAATGGGGGGTTGGGGCCCAT
>JAMZAV010007393.1:0-30142 GCA_024449915.1 Sweltsa coloradensis | reverse complement strand
AATGTTACAAACACACAAAAATACAAAAGAAAGAAGAAAAAAAAAAACATTCCGGATTTTTTCTCCAGTGTAGTGAAATGGAATCTTCGCTTCGCTCATTCAAAAAAGAGTCTGTGCTATTCCAGCCTTATCTGTGTCGTATATAAGACGAATCAGTACCATGTCAGACTTATCAGTGTCATACGAAAATAGACTGATATTCCAGCCGTACCATGTGTCATAGTGAGAACCATTAGGGTTATAGTAAGGACCTGTATCTTCCTGTATAGGTAATGTACGTCAGAATCCTGTGTGTCTTGGGAGAATCATGCTCGTAGCTATGTCACCGTATATATTTTCCGGCCTTGTGGTGGGAAAGCACAACACGAGATAGATACCGTCGTTACGTAGTTTGTTATCTGTGTAACTCTCCCGTATTGCGGTGTGAGACCATTTTTCTAGCTCGTGTTCGTGGTATATTTACAGACTGGCCTAAACCTGGACCATGCACGACTGTTCAGGAATTATTGTCGATTTTCGCTTAGGGCTGTCACTTAGCGTTACACTTAGTTCAGCCAGGGGCCAGGGCTGAAGCATTCTGTCCTGTCATTGGGTTTTCCTTGGTTGCCCCTATCACTAAGTTCCAACAGCCGCGAGCGAGCTCTGTGCAGGCCGTGTGTACTAGACGGCGGTCAGTGTGTTGCTGTCAGTGAGGCGAGGTGGGAGCTCACACGTCATGAAGTCCTCGAGCTGTGTCCTGCAGGTTGTCTGGCTTCTGTGCGTCCTCTCCCTAGGACGGGCGCAACTCTATGAAGGTAAGGAAGGGCGAAACGTTTTTATATTTATATTGCACGTGAAATATTATTTTGTAACACTATATAAATCAGAAGACCTGGGCTCGAATCACGGACGACATAAACTAGTATTTTAAAATTTGTTTTTTGTTTTCTTTTGTTTTCTTTTTTTATTACGGTGTGCGGATAGATGGTTGATCGTGTCCAAGTATTGGTGAGCCTATCGTTATACTCGTTAGTCGTTCGAATAATAAGACTCTTCCCATGGGCGCCCGCAGGAGGGGGCAAGGGGGGCAGTTGGCCCCCCTAGTTGTACGATTCTGGCAAGCCGCCCGCAGTGCTTCATTTTTTTCTCGTAAGGTCGACTTGTCAGTTTTACCCGGTTGCATTAGGTCTGTTCTTTTGTCCACCAATTTTTACACCTTTTGCACCTTTGAAGAAATAAGCGTTCTTTTGTCCAGCTGTAATTACAGTATTTCTTCCTAAGACATGTTCTTTTGTCCAGGGGGTAATTACAACTTTTACACTTTTTTCACCTGCCTCTTGTGGAGGTGTAAAGGTGTAACTATGGAAATTCGCGCTGATTTGAAAAGTAACCCCGTTATAATGTGCGATTGTTTTATAAATAGAAGATAAAACTGGTAATAATTAAATAATATGGAATAGAATTGTAGAAAATGCACAAAACTGTGGAATTGAGTGAGATATCTTCTGAAAGTGTTTGAATTGAATGACAGCTGGCAACATAACCTCGAAATTTGCTGTAAAATTACAACAAAATCGTTCTTTTGTCCACCCGTAAAATATTACACCTTTTAACCCCATTTCTAATTCTGTATTTTACACCTAGGTGTAATTACCACAATTTGAGGTGGACAAAAGAACAAACCTATTGAGTTTTTAACGTGTTGTATCCACGAAAGCCGCGAACTTTCGAATTGTGCTTTTTTACAGGGCAGTAAACAATACAGTCGAAACGGAGAGTGCGTTCTATTAGGTCCGTGAACTTGGCCCCCCCCCCCCCCCCACTTAACGCACTAAATCTCAAATTTTCAATATAATTAGTGTAAGGCAACCCGATTTAGTGTATGTTAAATCATGGATTTAAATCAAATCTTTCAGGTTAAACCATGGTTAAACAATCCGAGCGATTTATGTCGAAAAGGGACACTCGTGTTCATGGCTCGGACAAAAATTATACACTGATTGCCATTGGCATGCGATTGCGAACTAACGTTAGTAAGAAGTAGTTCGTATTATCTGGATAGATCAACATAGATAATTTGTATTATTATTATGTGCGTTTTCAACTTCGTCACGTCAACTTTTAAAGTCATCTTGGACGAGTCAATTCTGTGATGACAATAACAAATGAATCATTCTTTGGATTGAGATGGGTAGACGCACTGTCGGTCTTAATAAACTGGTCATAAGAAAATAGTCCCTATATCACTTACAATTATTGATGTTGTGCACGCTACTAATAATTTAACCACTACTAACTACATACAATTTACGTATAATCTATACTTATTTCCAGAACCGAAACACTTCGCCTTGTAATTTTGGTCAGAATTAAGGCCCAGAATACTAAAGAACACAATGTGGCTTCCCATTGAGATGGCAAGCGACAAGCGAGCCAATTACCTAAAGTCTATTCTACAACCTAACAAGCAAATGCATATCTGTCCGTGATGTGAGGAAATGTTCCTCAACGCTCCTAAATAATATCTATCCATGAACAGAATGTTTATTCATTTCATGTTGTTGTTTCTCAGGGTGGTCCTGCACCATGAACGATGGAACTCAGGGCGTGTGTATTTCTATCCTCGCCTGCCCTGGAGTCTCGGAGCAGATCGCCATCAGACAGTATCCACAGCTCTGCACGTGGGCGCACCAGGTGCAGATCGTGTGCTGCAACAGTGGAGTCTCCATGACTAGGCCTACTATCGCGCCAGAGCTTGGGCGTAGGATTGGGGAGACCCTGACCACCACGACGATCCCGACTTCCACCACGACGACCACGACGACGACCACGACGACCTCTACACCGAGACCGTCGACATCGATGGTGGACGAGAACACAGTGGCCGGTAGAAGTAAGTTGCTCTGCTTGATGACATGGGTCGGGATTACAAACCACTCATCATCAGCATTCATTACTTATTTAAATAGCATTTTTGGACCTTAGGCTACTCTGTTCTTTTGTAATATTAACTGTAATATTTCGATCTTTAGTACAGGTATTTTTTAAACTGAAGTTTGAAGAAAGGAAAACTGGGCCTAACAACACAAGAATCAATAATAGAGAACTCGCAGTAAGACAGGACAAAGCAACATCCGCATTAGCTCAGCATGTAAGGAAGGAAGGCCGTTGGATAGACTTTGCCAACACTAGAACTCTAGCAGTAGCCCCCGTATATTACCCTCGTATCTTTAAGGAAATGAACTTTGAATTTACCGCCTAGCCTAAAGAAGGCGGTGATGTTAGTATTGTTGGGATTAGCAAAAAGGATAAAGATGGTGGCTTGTTTTAGGAAGTGTAATGATTGTAAATGTTTAATCTAAATCTACTTTAACAAATAGAAACTGATGTTAAAAGGTGAAATCGTTGTTTGTATTAGATTCTCCGTGACGAAATACAGATATCTAATATATCATACGCGAAGCCATTGAGATAGAAAAACGTCCCTGCAACATTAACAAGCGAGATGACGCCCAGAGACTGGCAACAGCATGGAAACCAATCTTGGTCCAATACCAAGTGGCAAACAAACACATACCACCTTTAGACACAACAAACGCTACTACACAAGAGCCTTCCTCGAGCAACACAGTACAAATCTCTGCATTTCCAATACAACCTCGCCGCCCCGCACCTATTTCCACCACAATAGTACAACCTCGCCTCCCCGCACCTATTTCCACCGCAGTTGGGTTGGAGACTGACAGTCGAGTGCGTGTTCTTGAAGAAGGAAGACGTACTAGTGAGTGACCCGTGATCATGCCAGATGCGATTCTGGCGAAACGTCGAGTGCCAGGCTACAGACAAAGGTCTGTAGCAGCAAACTCAAACAAGCGGCGGAATGTCCCGGAAGACAATAACAACATATATATATACAAGACATTTTTAGGTTTCGACAAAAAATAGACATATAGATTTAATGTAGATAGATATAGAAGTTTCTAATTTTGTTAAATGGGTATAGTGTTTCTTGTATATTTTGTGTTCAACCATTCAAAAACCATAAAAAAAAATATTTTCCTTTTGTGTTCCTGGACGAACGAGTAAATAAATAGTCTATAGGCATACACTACTTATACATATTTTCATCCCTAATGGTTTTATACACAGAATGTTTGGAATACGCGAGTCACGTCAACAGGCTAATAGAAGTGCCAACCCCGTTTGGTACAAAAGAGACGTACAACACGTCCGAATGTACTATTTCTGCCGAGACGCTGATTCACGGAGGGAAAGAAGCAGAACCCAATGAGTTCCCTCACATGGTGGGTAGGACTCACTATTCTATGGTTGAGTGAGTGAGAGTTATTTTATTTTAGGTCGTACCCTATGAATTAGATCTATATTTATTTATTGTATTATTCTGCACCAATATTACAACAAATCAAAGTAATAAAACCATGCTATATTTCGTGTTGCAACATTATATTTTGGATAGGTAGCCCACTTATACCCACCCTCTTTGCTGCAGGCTGCTCTGGGCTACGGAGCGACTGAAGATGACATCCAGTGGAAATGTGGTGGTTCCCTCATAAGCGAGAGATTCGTCCTGACAGCGGCCCATTGTCTCTCGGACGGACACTTGTATGTTACCTACTTTCTTTGCCATATCACTGCTCAGACCCTATTTGGATGAACGAAGCGAAGACTTCAATTTCACTTACGTTTTTTTTTCACTTACGTTACCTCAAGAAAAATAGCTCGGGTGTTTTGTTTTACTTTTTTTATTAGTTTTTTTGTCTGTTTGTTCGCGCTCTACCGCATATGCGATCTTGATGAAAATTGGAGGGGACCTTCGAAATCTCTGAACTTAAGAGGGTACGCTGAGCTTGGCCCAACTCAAATGCGCGCAAACAGGTGTTGATGATTTCTGCTGAACGGTTGGTAATATCATTACCAAATTTTGAATGAATGTAAATAAAGTACCTTTATATTGATATCCGTAATTATTTGCACAAAATAAGCCTTAGAGATCCATTGCGAGACATAAGTACAAAACGTGAAAAAATGGGAAATCCAAAACATGGATTACAATTCTGGAAATTCTCATCAAACCGTTTATCTTACGATAAAACCACATTAACCTGCGCGTTCACATTGATTGAAACGTTGATATCCATTATGCAAATTTGAGTTAGAAAAATCTGTACACTTAGAATAAATTCCCAAAGTTATCCAACATTGAGTAAATTTGGGTGATTTCACTAAATTTTAATTCAAAATCAATGAATTAATTTAGGAATACGCATAATGGATAACATAGGACGTTTCTGAATAGGCTATTTGCACAAAATCTGTAAATATGTAAATGTAAATGTAAATAAGCTGTATTTAAGTGTTCCCAAAGATTTGAGGCGTAAATTGACTGTAACATAGTAATGATAATAGGGAATGTTGTGGTTGCCAGTACGAACTTTTAAATTGTGTGCCGAGCTATATGCCTGGCCTATAGGTCAATAATCTTGGGAGTTTCGCACGGGGTCGGGGAAAACATTTTTTTACACATTATATTCGTTTTAATTAGAGGTGGCATTGTATTATAAGTTACTAATTTATCTTACTGCATAAGTTACATAAATATGTATTCTTGTATGCATTACCCTTCTTGGCGTCGAACAGCCATCATACATAAAGTGAAAATCCCGATTGCTAACCTCACGGCTGGTATTAACTATTATGCTAATTATTAATGTCCGTGAGCCTTTAAAATCATTTTCTAATCTATAAAAGTTCAAAATTAACTTTTTATTGTAGGCCGAGCTATATGCCCTGCCTATTAGGCCTACAATCTAGGGGGATGTACGGGAAAACGTATTTTTTTGGTACGTTATATTCGTTATTAATTAGTGGTGGCATTGTATTATGATAAATTACTCATTGTGTCTTACTGTATAAATTACATGAATATATTTTCTTGTATACATTGCCCTTCTAGGCGTCGAATAGCCAAACCTATACATACTTGAAAATCCTAGGCCTAGATAGCTGTTCTTACGGTGGTTTCGCGCACGGAGGTTTTGCGGGAAAGTTAATTTGGGTAGGTTTGTACGTTATCATCGAATGGCGGTGAAGTATGGTTAATTACTCATTTACCTATTAGAATCAGAGATTTCTGGTTAACTAATATTATTAGCCTCTGCCTTCCTTAAATCCATTCTGTCAGGTAGGCCTGCGTATTGGATTTGCGCGTCAACCAAGCAAGTCCACTGCTTCTACGTGCCTCTTACATGGCGCGTGACGTCACGACCAATCAGAGCGCGTTATCGGTTGCCACGGCGGCATTTAAAATTACGCATTTTCAACACAGTTTTTCTTATAGAATACATTTTTTTCAGACGTTCAAACCAATTTGTGTTTAGAATTAAAAGAACCTCAGGAAACACCCATTAATTAGCATTTTTGAACTTCTTGCATATACCCTATTCTGTTCTTGGTCTTATTACTTGGTCTTATTACTTATTGCTTGGTATCATTACTTGATCTTGGTCTCATTGAAAATACCACACTAGTGTCATTCTCATTACTAGAACATGGCGGCCTCGGGAGATGATCGAAATAAAACACTTCCAAATCACGTTGAGTAGCCAAGTAAGTTAATAAATGTTAGTAATAATATTAAAATAAAAAATGGTACAGAATCAAATTTGATATGGAAACGGTATGTAAATACACGTCAATAACGTCCGCCATGATCAAGACTAGAATCGAGTGTGCACTTTTGATTCTTATTCTTATTACTTGATTTCAATCAGTCTCGAATGTGTGCGTGACTATTCAGAGCTACTTGTGACGTCACGGATGTAACTGGGTGATTGATGACGTAATTCATGACGTAAATCGAGACCAAGACCTAAGGTTTTCCACTATTCAGAAAGGTCCATAGATTTATTCTTTATAAACGTAAGTGTAAAATTTGATAATTGTGTTATAAACTGTTTACGCGAAAAATCCAGAAAGCTTAAACTCGCCTCCGTTCTAGCCTCAGCATACCCTCTTAAGCCTGAATTACACGGTTCAATTTTCCATTCAAGAAATTGACTTCAATCTTGACTTTAAGACTGAACACACAAATTAAATGAATCATTAAAAGGGTAGTTACTTGGTTTAATGCACTGCCCCCTAGATACCAAGATGAGGGAGCTAGTAGTAGGCAGTGGTTAGGTATTTAACTGATGTCTCCTGATTGGTTGAAGTTTGAGGTTATGGGGTCCCTTCTGTTTGACTGCTCTCTGATTGGTTGGTTTCTTTCAAGTTTGATGAAAATTAGAGCAAGCTCTAAATGAAAAAAGTTGAACTCAATATTGAACTCAATATTTGATTGAAACAATTTTCATTCAATTTTCTTAATTACATGGTCAAATTCATTGAAGTCAAGATTGAATTCAACTTCTTGAATGGAAAATTTGACCGTGTAATTCAGGCTTTAGACCTGCCACGTTTTTGGGTACAATCGAAGAAATATTTCTCATGAATATCGTACTTTTACGATTTTTTCCTATTTTAAATGCGATATTTTCGTGATATTTGGGCCGATTCTGACCAACCGGGTGGGGCAACAACGTTCATATTTTACATGTACATTAATGTAATTAAATGTAAAATTAATGTTCCATTTCACTACACTGGAGAAAAAAATCCGGAATGTTTTTTTTGTATTTTTGTGTGTTTGTTAACATGATTCCAATTGCGATGAAATTTTATGGAGGCATTCGAAATCTCTGAACTTAAACTCCCACTTTTTTAGCGCAATCGAAAAATTATTTCTCATGAAAATTGCAATTTCACGATTTTTTTATTTTTAAAAACTTTCTTCGACTTATAACACCTGCATGCTTTATCCGATTGTGATGAATTTTTCACAGTACCTAAAATTTATAAATTAATATATTCGTGTGAAATTTGAGCGCCATCGAAATATTATTTCTTATGGAAATCGCAATTTACGATTGTTTTGATTTTAAAAACATTTATTTAAATATAACACCAGCCCTACATGCTTTATCTGATTGTAACGATTTTTTACAGAACCTTAATTTTATGAATTAATATATTTGTGTGAAATTTGAGCGCTATCTAAAAATAATTTTTCATGAAAATCGCATTTTTACGCTCTTTTTATTTAAAACAAATTACGCTCATCCAACAACGCGCCTGAAAAAGCGTTTGCGAAGCTTCCTAGTGTAAGAAAAAGTTGAAAAGTGTGCCAGAATCCATAGAAATAAAGGTTTTGATTGAAATTTTTGAGGTGTATAATAATTAACAAGTGATTATATAAACTTGACAACATGCAATCCCATACAATGCGTACAAGAAGCAAATCTTCGGGCCTCCAGATATTTTTACATTCTATTAATTGGTATTACCATAGCAATTAATACTACTACAAAAAGGAATATCCTAATTTAACAAAAATGGTTTTGTAACGGGACTACAAAAAGAAAAGAGATTCCACGCATACTAAAAACTTACAACAAAGCTCATCCATCAACGCGACTAAAAAAAGCGTTCGCGAAGCGGTCTAGTATGGATTCACAAAACATTCAATGGGACTCGAGCGCGCGGAGCGTTTTATTCTGATTTTCTAATTTCGCATAAAATTAATAATTGGCCTAACTGTTGTTGTAGCATAGATTAAGAAAAGTTTAGGTTTGGAGATAATTATAACTGCCCCACATGTAAACTAAAATAAAACATTTGTCAGAAGAAAATACCCCGAAAATTCCTGTTTTTTGTTCTGGAAGACTTTTTTTATTTTAAATTTCTTTTAAGGGGTTAACAAAATCTACAACTTACACCATCAATATAAATACATTTTTAACCATCCATATGAGAACAGGACACAACACAACACGCACCATGTGGCCGAGTTCTTTTGAATGAATCGTGCGTTGATAACAAACATAATTCATTTATTGAGCTCGGGTTCCTAATTCACATAAAAGTAAACTTATGTTGTTTTTGCAATAACACATTAAATTATCTTACACGCTAAGCCTAGTTAAACCCAAACATTGTTGCCCACCGCACCTGCTCGAATTCCGTTCATACTCCCTTTGAACGTTTTCAATAATCTGCTGGTGTAATTCGTGTATATGTATTATGTTTGTCTTGACTCTGGGCCGCGAATGAAAGGGATTCGGTGAGGTAGCGCGGATAACCTTAGGTCGAGTTTGACTCTCCCTGAAGAGGGTGACAGAGGGTAAAGCTGATGTGAACCCTGTAGCGGGAATTCTTACGAAATACTCTACTATTTACAAAATGTTTCCTAAAATGTAATGAAAGGGTCTGAGACATTCCATTTAATTTATTTGCCCTTTCAATATTCACCTTCCAGTTTTAATCCGCGGACAATAAAGATTAGTACGCATTGGTTTTAATTTATTTCATAATATGGCGGTTGGGGGTAATTGTTCAACTATGTTCGTTCTAAGTAGCGAATCTCAACATTCGTCGTTTGACTTAAGGAAATCCGACAATATATAAGAATAAGATCATAAGTCACGCCATAGCTCACAAGTCACAACTAAACAGGCGCGTAGGAAGGGTGGGTCATAAGGAAATTCACACTTTTTACTTTTTACTGTGACCCCCTCACTCCCACTTATAAGTTTCATAATGTAAGACATCCAGTCTCGCCATATCACCACGGCTACAACTGAACCACTAATTGCAGTCAGTATCACTGGGTGAGGTGAGTTCAGTAGAGCTGATGGAAGCAAAAACAGCTTTCCCCCACCCCTTTCGAGAAAGGGTTCTTACGTGCCTGCAACTGAATTGCACTTGTAATGTTTTCATTCGTGCTGTTTTCTTCCCCTTGTTTGAGCAGCAACGTGAGCTGGGTCCGCCTAGGTGACCTGGACCTCAGTACATCAAATGACAACGTCGAGCCCGTCACTATCCCCGTGATTGAGCGCATCAAACACGACAAGTACAAACCCACAGCCTACTACAACGACATCGCACTCCTCAAGCTAGACCGTGACGTCAAGTTCACGCCCCACATCCGGCCAGCCTGCTTGAATACGGTACCGGGGATTTCCCTAGGAAAGCGGAAAATTACAGCCTGTGGCTGGGGCAAACTTCGTGGCAGTAAGTATCTGTACTGAGACGTTTCATCGTTCATAACAAATCGTTAAAATTACATACCGGTACGTCTTCTTAAACAGACATACAGACAAATAATACGTTGTTCACAATTTTTTTTTTCATTGCCTATATATTACAATAATACATGCGGGCAATGTGTTTAATAAACTTAACATTGGGCGAACATTGTTTGTAATGATGAATATAGTAGTAGCAATCTGGACTCAATGATAATAGTGATATCATTGTGGTAAACTATAAAAATAGTGACATACTAAATTAATATGACAGCTATTTGACGAAGGATTCGATCGGAATGTCAATAACCAAGGTTTGGGTCAGGGTTTGAAGTGTAAGACAAACAGTAAAATAATTTATAAAATCTCTCCTTTCAATTTCAATTTTTCCGCTCGGTGGTCCAAGCAAAACATGAATCGTGACGACAGAAAAATTTGCAGAAAAAAACTATTGTCATTGCTATGGCTGAACATAAATACTAAGGATACATCAGTGAAGAAGTAAAATTTAATATTGCTTGTTACAATAGGTATTGATGTTTTATAGTCACAGCTCTTCGACCATTAGAAATTATTCATACAGTTAAAAAGGGCTATTACCCCAAAAAATTATTTTTTACCACGTAATCTATAGCATAATACTATACTAAAATGACCGTTTTTTTTTTCAAATTATATCTTGTAACTGTGATTTTACACTAATTTTTCAACTTTTTTTTATCCATAAATTTGCGAAAATTGGCATTTTGGAAAATTTTCTCAAATCAGCTTTAACCTGTTTCTTTTTTGTTCCACATAAAACTAGAGCATCTTACCAATTTAAATGGCCCTTTATAACACCGTGTCTTGAAACTGTGCACAAATTCACACTCAAACATCCAGAAATATGCATTCCAAAATCACACCCCTTCTTGGTAATCAGCATATTTTGACCAAACCACTCGCCCAAATTACAAAACAAAATATAGAGGATTTACATAAAAGGTTGTCGAGTACGTCAATAATGGCCAATATTTTTTTGGATCAAAATCCTCCAAAGTCACGGGGTATAAAGGCCGTCCCCTTGTTATTTCTTATGGAGATTTTGGCCGATGTGACCTAGCTCGAAAAATACCAAGTTTGACATTTTTTGGAGCATAGTCATAGTGGACCCAATAATTTTTTTGTTAATTTCTAAATTCATAACTAGTTAGCCTGAATGAAATATATTTTTTGAGTTTAGCGGGTGAATACCCCTTTAAGAAAATATCAAAGCCCACGTTCTTTCAGGTGACAACAATGGCTCTGAAAAATTGATGAAGGTGGACTTAGAAATCACAAACGAAAGTAGCTGTAACCACACTTTTCGAGCTATGATCCGCCCCAACAGAATGCTGAAGAAAGGTATAACCCCGGAGTCCATGATCTGCGCGGGTGACGTAAAGGGCGGGAAGGATACCTGCGGGGTAATTATACCTTCTAATTATACCTTCTGTGGTCCAGGTAACTCAATTGGTATAGCTATGGCACGTTAAGCCAGAGGTTCTGGCTTCGAACCCCAGTCGGGGCAAACTTTTACGACAATTGCTATGAATCAATAACTATGTCCTTAAAGCGGGCTTATGCTTAAAAGCCTTGAATTCATACTACCCAACTCATGGGAGATGAGATGTGATTGGATTTGTTCATGTGATCTTTCAGTTATGACAGTTACATTGCAGTCTTCTGTTGGATTGATGTGATGGAAGTGAACAGTCAGTTGAACAGTGAACAGTTGGGAGAATCGTTGAGTTTAGAAAAGATATCGATCGCCTGGAACAATACCGAATGGTTAATCGGTTAAAAATGTGGTACGAATACGATACTGCCAAAATATATTTGAAAGATTCAAGGTTCACACAAAGCATGAAACACTTAACGAATTCATTCACAAATATTTGGATACACTTAACAAAAAAGTAAGTGCTCAAGCTAAGATATAAAAATATATAAAAATTATGGTATTATAAAAGAACAAAACCGAATGTTCAAGGAAAAGGAAAAACATTTATACCAAAAACTATCTATAGTACCGAAGAAATAATAGGAAATGGAACATCAACTAAGACAGAGATAGAAGAGTTTCGGACAAGAAAATGGGATAACCCGGTAGCACACAACCAGGATGCTTAATGGATTCAAGACGAAATAGCTAGGATGAGCGATATTAATGAGATGAGATTCGAAGGTATAACTATTGATGAATTAAAGTCGACAATCAATAGCTGGAAAGCACCAGTAAATGATAAGAGTCTACAGAGAAAACGGTACATCTTAGAACTATGAAACTTGGACCACACTTAGATGTATCTCAGACTCACAAACTTCCGCCGAGAGACAAGCAATATTCCACCCCCAAATCATCCCCTAAAATTAAAATAATTCATAGCTCTAACCCAAAATTGAATTTTTATTCAAATTAGTTATTAAAATTGTGTTCTTAAGTGTTTTAATCCAATCGGCCTATTCTCATTATATAAACCACATTTTGTCAACCCCCATCCCTAATAGTTTATATTATTTTTATCTTGATTTCCAGCTTTCACCACGAAGGCATCTTATGAGTTATCATAATGAAATTTGACATGATGGTACATAATAATATAAAAAGTAATCCGCCGAGAGGCAATTAAGCGATATTCCACCCCCAACACCCCCTAAAACTGGAATAATTCATAGCTCTAATCTAAAATTGATGTTTTATTCAAATTAGTTATTAAAATTATGTTTTAATGTGTTTTAACCTAATCGGCCTATTCTCATTTCCTAAACCACATTTTTTCAACCCCCATCCCTTATAGTTTATATTATTTTAACCTTGATTTCCAGCATTCACCATGAAGGTACCTAATGAGTTATCAGCATGAAATTTGGCATGATGGTACATACTAATATGAAAAATCATTCGCCGAGAGGCAAGCGATATTCCACCCCCAACACCCCCTAAATCATCTCCTAAAATTGAAATAATTAATTGCTCTAAACCAAAATTGAATTTTTATTCAAATTATTAAATAATGTTTTAATGTGCTTTTACCCAATTGGCCTATTCACATTTTGCTTTACCACATTTTTTCAACCCCCATCCCTAAAAGTTTATATTATTTTTACCTTGATTTCCAGCATTCACCATGAAGGCACCTAATGAGTTATCAGCATGAAATTTGGGCATGGTGGTACATAAAAATATGAAAAAATCCTTCGCCGAGAGGCAAGCGATATTTCACCCACAAACACCCCCTAAATAATCCCCTAAAATTGGAATAATTCATAGCTCTAACCTAAAATTGAATTTTTATTTAAATTAGTTATTAAAATTATGTTTTAATGTGTTTTAACCCAATCGGCATATTTTCATTAAATATAAGCCACATTTTGTCAACCCCCATCACTAATAGTTTATATAATTTTTATCTTGATTTTCAGCATTCACCACGAAGGCACCTAATGAATTATAATCATGAAATTTAACATTAAGGTACATAATGATATGAAAAAATAATCCGCCGAGAGGCAAGCAATATTCCACCCCCAACACCCCCTTAAATTGGAATAATTCATTACTTACACTAAAATTGATGTTTTATTCAAATTAGGTGGTTATTAAATAATGTTTTAATGTGTTTTAACCCAATCGGCCTATTCTCATTTCCTGAACCACATTTTTTCAACCCCCATCCCTTATAGTTTATATTATTTTTCTTGATTTCCAGCATTCACCATGAAGGCACCTAATGAGTTATCAGCATGAAATTTGGCATGATGTTACATACTAATATGAAAAATAATTCGTCACGATGCAAGCAATATTCCACCCCCAACATCCCTTAAATCATCCCCTAAAATTGGAATAATTCATAGCTCTAACCCAAAATTGTATTTTTATTCAAATTAGTAAATTATGTTTAATGTGTTTTAACCCAATAAGCCTATTCTCATTTCCTGAACAACACTTTTTCAACCTCCATCCCTAATAGTTTATATTATTTTTACCTCGATTTCCAGCATTCACCATAAAGGTACCGAATGAGTTATTAGCATGAAATTTGGCATGATGGTACATAATAATATGAAACAATAATCCGCCAGGAGACAAGCGATATTTCACCCCCACTGTTCCCTACCACTCTTTTCTTTGGGAAAAACGTTAGGTCGTATTTATTACAAATTTTAATATTTTAATTGCTGATTTAAATTATGCGTCAATGTGTTATAGTCCGGTCCCACAAATCATTCACACAAAAACCCAAGACGACATTTACCATATTAAATTTTAAAAAAACATTGAATATTGTCAACTAGGCCTACATATTGTAAACAAAAAAAAGATGGTAGCTTTTGTTTCTAGACAATCTGTTTTAAAGGCACTGTATCCACCTTTACACGTATTTCACATACTTCAAGCCTTGATATGAAACAAACAACAAAAAGATGTGATATCCCCCCAAAATACAAAAATTTGTAAAAAAAAAAAAAAAAAAAAAAACGGCAGCCAAGCTCTCCTTCCAAAGTCTTCGGCTATGAATGCTGTGAGATATAGAATTGAGCCAAGCATTTCATTCTTTCTCCCTAGTTTCACATTGAAAAGAAGTAAGATCATTTCGCGTGTTGACGCGCGCCAAGCCACCCCTTTTCGTGGTAAAAAAAAGTTAAAATTTTAAACTCAAAATCATAAAAATTACTTGGCCATTGACTTTTTAGAGTCCTCGTACCAAAATCAATAGCCAAGTAATTTTTTTTTTTTGATTTTGAGTTTAAAATTTTTCCTTTTTTTACCACGAAAAGGGTTGGCTTGGCGCTCGTCAACAGGCGAAATGATCTTACTTCTTTTCAATGTGAAACTAGGGAGAAAGAATGAAATGCTTGGCTCAACTTCTATATCTCACATCATTCACAGCCGAAGACTTTGGAAGGAGAGCTTGGCTGCCGTTTTTTTTTTTTTTTACAAATTTTTGTATTTGGGGGGTCGATTCTACTGTAATGAATCAGGCACACAATAAGAAAAGGAATATTCACTGAAACTGCATTGACTACAAGAAAGCTAATGACTCAATACCACACAAATGACTTATTCAGATTTTACAAATATATAAAATCAACCCCGTAATTGTAAACTTTTTGAAGACAGTAATGAAGACATGGAGAACAACACTAAAACTAAAAATGAAAAACCAGCAGATAACTACAGATCCAAACCAAATTTAACGTGGCATGGCATTTTCTAAGGTGACTCATTTAGCGCATTTGGGTTTTGTCTGTCATTAAGCCCACTGTCTTGGGATCCTATCCATTTCCTTCCTCTTTCTATGACCAAACCATCTTAAACGTTCCGTTCCTAATGTAAACCTCATTACTCAATAATAATAACTAGGAAAACGCTTAAGTCCCGCCGCGTTGTTGGATGAGCGTAATTGGTGCATTGAGCTGCATTGAGTTACGCGGATTTTCTGTTGTTCTGAGAAAAAATCATTACATATTCGAAGATTTTTTTAAATTAAATTAAATAAATTAAATTAAAAATTAACTTAATTTTTTTAATAAATCGTAATTTTTACGTAATTTTAAAAAAGAAAAAAATCGTAAAATTGCAATTTTCATAAGAAATAATTATTCAATTGCGCTCAAATTTTACACGAGTATATTAATTCATGAAATTAAGGTTATATAAAAAAATCATTACAATAGGATAAAGCATGTAGGTGTTATATGTCAAAGAATTGTTTTAAAAAAGAAAAAACCCGTAAAATTTCGATTTTCATGAGAAATAATGTTTCGATTAAGCTCAAATTTCACACGAATATCTTAATTCATAATATTCAGGTTCTGTTAAAAAATCATTACAATCGGATAAAGCATGTAAGTGTTATAAGTCGAAGAATTTTTTTAAAAATCGAAAAAAATCGTAAAATTGCGTTTTTTATAAGAAAAATTTTCCCGATTGCGCTCAAAAACGTGGCAGTTCTAAGTTCAGAGATTTCGAAGGCCTCCATAAAATTTCATCGCAATCGGAGTATCGGTTTAGCCGGAATCGTGTTAACAAACACACAAAAATACAAAAAAAAAAAAAAGAAAAGAAAAAAAAACATTCCGGATTTTTTTCTCCAGTGTAGTGAAATGGAATCTTCGCTTCGCTCGCTACGCTCGCTACGCTCATCCAATTACGCAATGAAAAACAATTTTACCAAATCAATAGTGGACTTTCCCCTTTAAAAAAAAGATAAAGCTACCTGCAAATGTAGGTAATAGTATTTCAGTTGCCTCCAAATAAAAACTTAATGCGTTTTCCTCAAAACATAGTTTCTGCATATGTGTCGTTATTCCAGCCACCACCTCATAAAACAGATATTAGCCTTACAGGTACATACAGATTGCAAAGGCTGTAGGTTCTAACTTCTAATCTAGATCCCATTATAAATAGGTAAAGCGTGACCATTCTTAAAATCTATCATTGAGTAAAATGTATTTTCTAACATGTTAGAATGAATTTCCGTTCTTGTTTATCACAACTTCTACCTCAGGGATGTGTTCAGGCAAAGAGTTTATATATAGATTCCAGTTACATGTGAACCCTTTTGAAGCCGTGATGTATTACAGCGAAGAACATAAAAGTTATGCTTTTGACTGGTATTATAATGGAGGGTGTCGCTGTTAAAATTTGTGTTGATTTTTTGCTTGACTGTTAATTTGAGGATTTCATTATCTTGTAACAAATTGACTATTTGCACACACACAAGACCCTTGTGGCCCATTTTTGGCTCCATCTTTTACGATCGTCAATTTCCTTGGCAATTACACAGGGCTAATACTGATTAGGTAGTAGGTCTTCGCCGAAAAGTCAGGAGCTCACCTGTAGCATAAAAATAATACCTGAAAGGTGCCTCTCAACAGGATAACAGGATAGGGATGTTATAGATTATAAATGTCTTCATTAACTAAGAAAGCCAATTGCACGTGAGGGTTACTGTCGAAAATGTAGTTCACGCGACAGGGGCTCAGGGAGTCAAACGTAAAACAGACGTGAACAGAAGACGGGCTCAGGGAGTCAGACGTAAAACAGACGTGAACAGAAGACGGGCTCGGGTATCAGACGTAAAATAGACGTAAGCAGAAGACGGGTTCAGGGAGTCAGACGTAAAACAGACCTAAGCAGAAGACGGGCTCAGGGAGTCAGATATAAAACAGTCGTAAGCAGAAGACGGGCTCCGGGAGTCAGACGTAAGCAGAAGACTGGCTCAGGGAGAGCAGATATAAAACAGACGTAAGCAGAAGACGGAACTCAGGGAGTCAGACGTAAAACAGACGGAAGCAGAAGTCAAGCTCAGGGAATCAGACGAAAAGCAGTAGTCTCAGCAAGATGGTGTCAGATGTTAAACCTAGGTGTTGTGGGTGGTTCTGTCAAATTCAGTCAAGCCAAAACAAGGGTTAGTCAGAAACGGTTCGCCATATTTAATAACTATGTTTTAAGAAAGGATGGATGAATAAAATGGATTTAACTATTTGCTATGATTATGCATATGATTGCCTTGTTATGTTAAACATCTATGTTTATCAATTAAACTGGTTAATTAAATATTAATGTGATAAAGAATATTTTTCTCATACTTTAACTACCTGCCAGTCTTTAATATATTTGTCTCATCTCGATAAAAGTCGTGTATATTATACCCTCGTTGAAAAGCGAGTAATCTATCCTCAACGCTGAGTGCCCTATAAAACACCATGGTGGGTGGAGGCGAATAAAATCAATTAATTTTGATTTGTATTGCTTAACGTCTCATATTAATGCACTAAGTCTATTCGAGACTATGAGTGGTGACAGATGAAGATGAAGGGTGAACAGAACGGAGGAGGGAAACCCGGTCCTGGCACACAGCCTATGCTCCTTTCGAAAAGTCCCAATGGCACCAACGGTTTTACGTGCCATCCGTAAAGACTGTGTAACTATGACAGTCATAGGTTCCTCCACTAACCCGGACTGCCGAGCATACATCGAGGAGAACGAAGCCGTTACACTAGCTTTCGAACCCTCCTTTCTGCCCCTATCAAAGCCAGTGGTATAAGTGTGTTTTAGGGCATACCGTTCACCCACTCTCCCCAAATTTACCACGCCCGAGGTTGCTTAACTTCGGTTTCGAGTGAGAACTGGCTAACTGACCGCGGCTTAACCGCTGGATTAAAAAAAACTTTTAAACTACTGCGGCGCCAGTTCGTCACAATATATATATGCATGAGAAAAGTAAGTATTTTTTTTTTATTTATTAATTTTTCCTTATGTCCGTTTCTTATTCTATCACGTCTTGTCCCTTTCCGACATTCTTCTTCTCCCATGTGTCTAATCCATGTCGGGTGTTCCACAGGGTGACTCCGGTGGGGCCCATACAGATCCGATTTGTGAGTCCCCACCCCTTCTGCATGTATAAAGTTTGTCGGCCTGGTTTCTTTCGGAACGTCTTCTTTTTAATGAAATAATATCACCGCGCCCGCCGTCCCCCACACGAAGTCTCCAAATACATTCCGTGGGTTGAACAACATTTTTGGCCATGTCGGGGAAGTTCCTTAAAAATTGTACTAGTTCCAGTTACAAGTTCCTCATAAGCAATAGAAACTCTTTCCAGTTCCAAGTACCCCTAAAAATAAAAGGAAGTAGGGCGTCCTTTATTTTTTTCCAAAAGGAGCTAAGTACCCAAAAAGGTCTTTTTTCGATAACTTTTTTTCTTTAGATCTTCTCGTTTTGGTCAACGATTAGTATCCGGATTTGTACTAACAACCAGAATTTGCAAAAATGCGTAACATAATATGGTTGAGATTTCGAGGAATCAATAAAAGGATGAGTGTTAGTTGTTGTAGGCTTTCACGACATGTAGATGAATCATGAATGACACAGAGGCTAGATACAGGAAGATCGAACGAGAGCCTTTATCAGTTGTGTTTGGAATGGAACATTTCCACTTATACCTCTATGGGACACAATTCACCGTCCACACTGACCACATCATGGGAAACTCTGCCTCTTCACCATCTGCTCGAATAGAACGAATACGCCTCAGATTAACTCGGTACCACTTCAAGGTTGTTCACAGGAAGGGCATTGACAATCCATCCTACTACTTGTCAAGACATCCACTGGAAACTACAAAATCGGAGTAGGCCTATAGAACACGGAAGGTCCCTGAAGAATACGTACAATTCATCGCAAACTACGCGACTCCGAAAGCTATGACCCTCCAAGAAATCGAGGTTGCAACTGGAAATGACCCGCTTCTGACAGAACTACAAGAAGCGCTTGCATCCTCAAACCCAGAGAGAGCTGCAAACACCCCAACACTCAGACCGTTCAAACACATCATCCATGAAATCACGGTTGTAAAAGGAGCCTCGAATAACATTCTCCTGAGAGGAACGAAGATCATCATCCCCAAAGCACTGCAAGATAGAGTCGTGGAACTAGCCCACCGCGGACACCTGGGGATCGTAAAGACAAAGCAACTTCTTCGGGAGAAAATTTGGTTCCCGAACATCGAGAAAACTGTGGAGACAGCCATCCAACACTGTCATTCCTGTCTCACGACAACAAAAATCAAATCTCGAGATCCAATCCAACCTACCCCCCTACCGCAAGGTCCATGGCAAAACCTCGCGATGGATTTTGACAGCCCATATCCCAATGGCAAGTACATAATGATTCATGATGAATACTCTCGTTTTCCAATTGCCCGTATCATCCCATCGTTTAAAGTCCGAAACCGTAATTCCTCACCTAAGAAACATATTTTTATTCTTTGGCATCCCAAACCAAGTCAAATACGACAATGGCCCGCCATTCAATGGCCAAGACTTTGCTAGCTTCGCCAATGAACTGAACTTCATCCACCACAAAGTCACCTTTCTGTGGCCTGAAGCAAATGGTCTGGCGGAACGAGGCGTTCAAAACTCCGGAAGGCCATTCTTACTGCAAACTTGGAAGTGAAAGACATGAGGACAGAGCTGATGCTTTCCTCATGAACTACAGAGCAACACCACACTCACGAACCGGAACATCACCCTACGAAGCTCTGATTGGAAGAAAAATGAAGACAACTATCCCACACATCTCGGACTCAAAAGAAAGTAATATGGACAACAAAATACGACTAACTGACACTCTCATGAAACAAAAAAGTAAAATCTACACTGACAAGAAACGACATGCGAAAGACCACAACTTCAAGATCGGAGACACTGTCCTAGTTCATCAACCTTAGGTGAACAAACTCACACCCCCATTCAACCCAATACCATTCAAAATTCCTCAAATCCATGGATCAAAAATTCATGCAACACAAGGCAACAGGTGATAGTACGGAATGCATCCACTTCAAACTCTTCACTGCAAATTACCAGATAAATGAAACGGACTCCGATTCAGAAGAAGATTGGGAAGCCCGGAAGCTCTTGACCCTGTTGAAGATCACCGCGAGCAAGATCCCCAGCCAGACATTGCACAAGAAAACCCTCAGCCCCAACCAGGCCAGCTGGTCCCCAGAAGTTGAGCCACAATGTCAGCCGGCGGAACCCGCTCCGCGCTACCCACAGCGACATAGACAACGCCCTGCCAGACTTAACGATTTTGTCATGTAACTATACAATCTATATGACTGATCTCACTATCTAGTTCAATCTATTGACATTCTTGATTATTCGATTAGCGTAGGATAGGCCTATGCTGCCTTTATACAAACATTTATTTAAAGTTATCTTATTATGCTTCTCTGTTTGATATATTTCATCAAACTCTAATTAGCATACATTGCATGTAAAGTGATTCCATTAATTACTGTTTTTACTTAACCTTCAAATTAAGGTTGAGAGAAATGTTGTGTCTCACTATGTTCAAATAGTGCGCCTAATGCACGCCTTGTAAACTTGACGCGTTGGCGGAAGTAGAACATACAGGCGGCAGTGGACTGAACATCCGGGCATAGACATCCCATATAATTGGCTAGACTATCAGTCAGCGGTCCACTTCCGGGACAATTGGAAGCCATCTTGAATGGGTGAGTTTGCATGTTAATTAGATGGGAGCGATTAATCGAAAAAATATTTTTAAAGATGGCCGCCAGTTTGGCAGGTGAGCATATCAGACTTTAACACACAATGATTACTAAATTCTCGTATGCAATAACTTTGCATTGTTTCTGTTGTTCAATCCCATGCTGCACAAGCTAAACCATATCAAACAATCCAGTAAAGTACTTTATTGCAAAAAAGCATAAATTAAAACGCCAAACCGCCATCTTAAATGGGTGGGATTGACGCTTCAAGTTGGTACACTCGGGCCTGTGCGGATGTATTGGAGACTGCGCATCTAGCCTACTATAGGTGTTAAGATATCTATGCATCCGGGAATAGAAGGTAAATAAAGAAGCTACTAATGTGTACAGTATATTACCGGTACTAATCTTAATTCATCCATGCACCACCTTGTCACAATCCATCAAACACTACATATTCCAACGACGTATTCTTGTTCAGCCTCTTTCGATAATCTTTTTAATCTCTCTTCTGTCGTTAAATAGTATCTTGACCACGACGTTAGAATCCTCAACCGTTTCTTATCTCTGCCTGTGGCTGGATCTGTTCAGCATTCGTTTATCTTTCCATACCACATCCCCTAGACTAGAGTAGTGCATTAGGGCCCAACGGTTGATACTACCTCTAGGCTAGAGTAGTGTATTAGGGCCTAACGGTTGATACGCCTTGAAACCGTACATACGGGGGTGGGGTGGAATTTGGCACAAGGTTATTAATATGATAAAAATACCAACAATGGAAAACCAAAGTTCCGGGTAAATGCAAATTTTTATTTTGCAGACCTGATTATTTAAACTATAATGGAAGCTTTCATGAAGACTAGACAAAAGTCCTTTTGTGTTTAAATCGATTTCTCACTGATTTGCAGGGAATTGTGTGATACTGGCCGCGAAAATGAGCAAATCAGCTGGTACGATACTCCAATAAGTTACATATAAACCATGATTTTGTGACATAACCGTTGTCTCTACCGAAAATATGGTAGACACCATTATTGTATCAAATTAAAAGTGAAATATTTTCGCATTTGAGACGTTTCATCTATCTTCCGCCATTTTGAAGATATGCAAAAACAGCCACTTCTGTGCAGACATTTTCCAAGATGGCGGCCAACGCTCCAGCCCAATTTTTGAGGACCCTTTTTCCCTTTATTAAGGACACTTTCTGGAAGGTCTGTGCAATAATTCAGGTAACCCGGCATTATTGTTCTAAATCGTCTCAAATGGTCCTTCGTTGCTTGGCCTATTTAAACACAATACAAGCACAGGTTGTAACCCTTAAGAAAATCCATATAAACAATCAACCCCTACACCCCATATGAAGTCAATGATTGACTTGTGTGTGTAGCAATTGATTGTTAACACCACTGGTCTTCTCTGGTGTGTCTAATCTTGTGTCGGGTGTTCCACAGGGGACTCGGGTGGGCCGCTTCAGTCCCGAAAACTTTTTTAAAAACCCGGGAGTCCCAACCATCTCTGCATGTATAAGCGTCATCGGCGGGGTCTCTTTCGGACTATACTTGCGGCCAGGGACGGAGTGCCCTCTGTCTACAAAGAGTCTCCAACTACATCCGTGATTGAAACAAACATGTTTGGCAATAGATTTTACTAACTATCAACCTCATGTAATATGTGAATATACAATAATGTTTAAAATTAGGAAATATGTACCGTGTCATAGTTTTTATTAATTATCATGTAACAGTGTAATTTCATACTTATAGGATCTGTAAGCTTACTTTTTACTTATGTGGAACCTACATAAATAAAATAAATATTGGCTATTTGGTATATTTTCTTCCACAAGATTACAAAATGGCATGAGCGGGTAATGGCAATGTATGAGGGTCGTGAAAATAAAACCTGTAGCTGCACAACGATCACAACCTGCTGGTATTATATTTTTTTTTTCAATATGATTCTTGTATCTTACAAAATTATGTAAAGTAACACGAGAATATATTGTATGAATGCAACCTATTGGTAAATTTTGTATTGACATCAGACATATTATGGAAATCCATCTTATCCTGGTATGCCGGAACCAGATCTCCGATCTGAACCAGCACGAACACGTACCGCTACATTTTTGAAAAGTCACATGGCGTACCTTTTTCCCGGGTTGGTGATGGCATTTTCCTTCAAAGTGTTTTCCGAATCTCCATGAATGATATGTTGCAATGTTCACCGTAGTGTTTACCGTCAAAATTATGGTTCCGGAATTTCCTTGTTTTCCTAAAAAAATCTCTTAAACGTACCAAATCAAATCCATAAAATTAAATTAAAAACGGGGGCAAGCCCCGGACCCCCAATCTCATACAGTCATTGCCAATTGTAGTGTTGAAGAGACAAAAAAAGAGTCATTTATTTTCTCTGATCAGCAAATGCTACAAAGTGCATGATGATTATGATGATGATGGACGATGACGATGACGACGACGACGACGACGATGACGACGCTGAAGAAGAAGACGACGAGTTCATATTTACAATGGACATTAGTAATGTGACTCAGTATACTTTGAAAAGAAAAAAGTTAAAAAGTAGCCAGAATCCATAGAAATAAAGGTTTTAAGATGAGTTTTTTAGGTGTATAATCTAACGGACAATCACTTCCATGGCGTGAAAAAGCAAATCTTCGAGGTCTCCAGATATTTCACATTATATTAATTGGTATTACCATAGCAATAATTCAAATTTATGACAAACCTCCTAATTTAACCAAAAAATGATTTTGCAATGGGACTGAAAAAAGTAAAGAGGTCCCAGGCATACTAAAAACTTACAAAAAATCTCATCCATCACGCGACTAGAAAAAAGAGTTCGCGAAGCAGACCTAGTTGAGCGAGAGTAGCGAGCGTCTCCACTGGACTCTTATGGCTCGCACCGATTCTCTGATCGACCTGAATTTTGCACACATGTTACATGTACATATTCACCTAGCGGGTTAAGTAACAAACACAGTTATATGAAATGAAGATGCAAGACTGCAACAAAGCTATGTGTATGGAAGATAATATTATTATTTAAACTAGTGTTTGGCTTTCAAACTATTGTAAACTAGTGCCGGACTTATGGTGACTGTAGATTACTATAAACAAGTTTTATTTTGGATTGGTTGTGAAGATGACTTTGTTTGGTTTCTTGTGATGTCCATTATTATCGTTATTGAGATGAATGATTGGCGTTGGTGTGAAGATGAAAGTTTTGTCGGCTTCGGTGAATGGTCCTTTTTGCGATTAGAATTAACGGCATCGGATGGGAGGTTTAATTATCTTTCTATCAGCTTTGTTGCAGTCTTGCATCTTCAATTGATAGTACAGGTTTTTGTTTAATAAAATAAACAGTTTTTTGAAAAACGTTGGGGTGTAACTCACGAAAACGTCAAAATGAGTTATTATTTTAATTAATTATTGTTATTTGTACTGGTATACACCTAAAAAGTCATGTAATATATATATATTATATATATATATATATATATATGGATTGTGTAGGTTTTCGCGGCGTCATAGGATAAAAAAACAGGATCTTGGGAAACCGCGTCGAAATAAGATGAACCAGGGCACAACCTGGGCGTCCACGGGGGGGGGGGGGGGGGAACGTTTCGTCTGTACTACGTCAGACATTCAAGGTTGACTGGGACTCTACGGAGGTGGAGCACAGTGGTTGGCAAGCACGCAAGCGATGCCGTTATGAAAGCCTCGCTGAAGTGCGGGGCGCGAGGTTATATAGAAAATAGGTGAGGCGGCGGCGATGTTCATATCGATAAATAATACGGATGGTGGCAATTTGAGAAAAACAAAATAGCACAGCTTACTGTAGTGAAACTTTTTAGTCCGGCTCTTGTCTATAGGGCCTGATTTTTTGTATTTTGAAAAGTTTTTCGTGCTTGGAATTAGGAAATCTGAAATATGCACCACCTCTGAGGATTTGGCTGAATAGGTCTACGGACTACATTCGAGGCATGAGTGCAGGTTTCAAAAGCAAGAGGAGGCCTGGATATCATCTCTTTTGGTCATGTTATTCGGCGTTCTCAATCCAAAGATTCACGGATCATCGACGTGGTTGAGTGTGTACAGGACAATAGTTTGTTTGTCAAAATCTATCACATGCGAGTAAGCTTTAGCATGTTGAGACAGGGCTGATTTCTTGTCACCTGTTTTCACAGCATTAGAGTGTTTCATATCCTGCACGGCTATGCGTCTGCCTGTTGGTCGGCCCTATGTACGTTTGATCGCAGTCGCCACAGGAAACCTCATAATCCCCTCTTTCTTCCAGATGAACAGAGTCCTTTGCACTTCTCAAACAGGAGCTGATTTTTCTGTCAGTGGAGAACAATGGTTTCGATGTCTACGATTGAGGATTCTACCTATGCCGTCTTGGATACCCTTGACATATGGAAGAAAAGCTTTTGACCGTGGTTTCCCTTTGCCTCGTATCATCCTCAGATTCTTCAGTTCACGTTTAAACGCTTGGGTATGTCTCGGTCCGAGTAACCTTGAGTGATAGAGTTCACGGGAGCTTGTCAAATCCTCTCTTGAGTGAGTATTTGTACGTAAGGTTCTGGACGGTGACCAGAGTGTTAACCACTGAAAATAACTGTGAAGGACGGTGGTGAGAAGCAGCACTCAGATACCGATTGGTGTGGGTGGGTTTTCATAGACTGTGTGTCCCCAAACTGCCCATCAAACATTCTTTATTATCAAGGGACATCGAGAAAAGCAAGTGAGTCGTCATTGCTCCGTGAATCTGGGAAATTGAGAAACGGCCCGATAACATGAACAAAGAGTGATAGCCAGAGCCTCCCTCTGGCTTGGAAACCTGCACTCATGCCCGAAATGTCGTCCGTAGACCTATTCAGCCAAATCCTCAGAGGTGGGTGGTGCAAATTTCAGATTCCATAATTCCAAGCACGAATAAACTTTTCAAAAGACAACCAATCAGGCCCTATTACAAGAAAAGCCGGACTAAAAAGGTTTCACTACAGTTAAGCGGCTATTTGTTTCTCAATGGCCACCACATCCGTATATATTTTATCGATATGACATCGGCCGCCCCGCACTTTTCACCGAATGACCTCGCCGCCCCGCACATGTTATAATAACCTCGCCGCCCCGCACCTTCAGCCGAGGCTTTTATAAGGCGGGCGCTGGCGTGCTTGCCAACCACTGTGAATCCACTCCGTAGAGTCACAGCAACCTTGAAAATGTCTGACGTAGTACAGGACGAAACGTCGGTTGGACGCCAAGGTTTTTTATGCACTGGGTTCATCTTATTTTCGACGCGGTTTCACAAGATCCTTGTTTTTATCCTTATGACGGGGCCGCGAAAAACCTACAAACAATCCATCCACACGCCGCTATGGGAGGACATTTAAACATCTGACTAGACGATTTGAGATTTTACGAAGAAAGAAAAAGCTAAGGGTTGGTGCAATCTTACTGTTCCTGCTTCATTGCAGAGATTAAAGGCTTCATTCCAGTGCAATGAAATTAAGATATCATACTAGTCCACTAACATCAATAAGATTCTTAGAGTTGCTAGCATGGCGCTACTACGGCGGATGCCATACAGAGAACCAGAAAGGCCTTGACATCATCGCTAAGGAGTTACTAGAAGTCATTTGCTGCTGTCAAAAAAACCATACACCCTGTTGTTTTATAAGATTGACCGGTAACTACAGAGAGAGCGGTAATGGCGCAAATACCATAAACTGAGAGAACAAATGATGAAAAGCAATGACCTACAACGTGTACAAAAACCATAGGGAAGAAATTAGATCCTTCAAAGGTTGTTCTAATTTATCTGAGTGCCCGATTGATGAAGTTACCACTGCAGGTTAGCTAAGGGTTCAAATTTTGCGGTGGCCCCCAGTCATTTGCCGTGGAAGACATCATATGTGGAGTAGAATCTGCTGGTTAGGTTTTCCAGATGAGGAAGCAGAGCAGGTGCGGCAAGATGTTGCAAAGGTCCTCCGTAAGGGCCAAAGGGCCTCCCACTAGAAAATTATCCAGCCTCTGAGGCTACGTGCCCTTAAGGAGTTGAAGGAAAAAATACTCAGCATCATAGTTCTGCCAGCAGATAAGGGGAATGCCACGTCATATCAACAGCTCTGTTAATAACGGACAGATGTTAGCCTACTTGAAGACTAAGGCATATAACTTAAGGCTTACCCCCAGAGATCGACGACTTACTAGAAAAGACCATAGGAACTTATACTTTCTCTAATCTTGACCCTTTCATCCCCCCAGAAATTTCTCATTCTAGGAGAAGTCCTCTCGTATTCCATAAACTGTAGGGTGCCCAAAAATCCACAAACCCGGAGCCCCTTGCGACCCATAGTGAGCGCAGTAGGGTCACCCACACAAGGCTCTGGCCAGATATGTCGCTAAGAGGTCCAACCTAATCGGAGATGCTGCGTCCTATGTGAAAAACTGCTCTTCACCTGATCCAGCTGATCAAAGAATGGAAGGTTCGCCCTGGGGACATATTGGTTAGTTTTGATGTGGTTCCCTATTTACAACATACGGTGCAAGGAGGCCCTTGTTACTATGAAGAAAGGCTATGGCATACGAAGGACATCATCAAGTTAGGCAAGGCATTGCATGTCTTTCTACATACTTATTATGAAAACAAGTTTATAAGCAAGGGGAGGGGAGGTCCAATGGCTCGCCGCTATCAACCAGCTATTGCCAACTTCTTTCATGATAGCTTTTTGAGAATAAGGCCCAGCTGCAGCTCCTTACAAAACCATCTTCGTGGATACGATATGTGTACGACGTCTATGCCATTTGGCCCCATGGGTGCGACACAGTCTGAATTGATTTTCTTGACTATCTAAATGGTATCCATTCGAAATATCAGTTCACCATGGAAGTAGAATCCAACGACTCACTGCTTTTCTCCGATGTCTTGTATAAAGAATGTTGATGGCAGTTTGGACACACAGTCTATAGAAAACCCACCCACACAATCGGTGTAATCGGAATGCTGCCTTCTCACCACCTTCTTCACAGTTATTTTCAGTGGTTAACACTCTGGTCACACGGTCACAGGAACCTTACGGGACAAATCTCACTCAGAGAGGAATTTTTTTGGGTGAAAAACCCCCCAGCTCCGTGAAGCTCTATCACTCAAGGTTACTCGGAAGCCCAGACATAACCAGAGCGTTTAAACGTGAACTGAAGAAATCGGGATGAACCTGAGGACACGGAGAAACCACGGGCAAACAGCTTTTCTTCAATATGTCAGGGTACCACAGACGTCATAGGTAGACATCCCAACGTAAGAACATCGAAACCATTTTCTCAACTGACAGAAAAATCAGCTCCCTTTTTGAGAAGGCAAAGGACTCTGTTCATCTGGAAGAAAGAGGTTTTATTAGGTTCCCTGGGCGACTGCGATCAAACGTACAAGGCCAAACAGGCAGACGCATAGCAGTGAGGATAAATGAACACTCTAATTGCTGTGGAAAACCAGGTGACAAGAAACAGCCCTGGCTCAACATGCTAAAGCTTACTCCACAATGTGCTAGATTTGACAAAACAAAAAACACTATTTGTCCTGTACAACAGCGCAAAGCCACGTATTATCCGGTTGAATCTGTGGAAATTGAGAAACGGCGAATAACATGAACAAAAAGAGATGATAGCCAGAGATCCCTCTGGCTTGGAAACCTGCACCTCATGCCTCGAAATGTAGTCCGTAGACCTATTTCAGCCAAATCCATAAGAGGTGTTGGCAAAATTTCAGATTCCATAATTCAAAGCACGAATAATTTTCAAAAGACAAACCAATCAGGCACCTATGACAAGAAGCCGGACTAAAAAGGTTTCACTACAGTAAGCTTGTCTATTTGTTTCTCAATTGCACCATCCGTATATATTTTACGATTGACATCGCCGCCCAGCACCTATTTTCTATAATAACCTCGCCCGCCCCGCAACCTTCAGCCGAGGCTTTATAAGGACGGCGCTGCGTGCTTGCCAACCACTGTGACTCCAACCTCCGTAGAGTCACAGTCAACCTTGAAAATGTCTGACGTAGTACAGACGAAAACGTCGGTGGACGCCCAGGTTGTGCCCTGGTTCATCTTATTTTCGACGCGGTTTCACCAAGAGCCTGGTTTTATCATATATATAATATATATATAATATATATATTCTGTCTAAAGTACTAACATAACAGCATCATAGGTCGCCTATATAAAGCAAAGTTTAAACATCATATTCCAACTCTAGGGTTAACAAGATTGTTTGTATCTCTCCAAGTTAATTTCATGTGTAGTCTAATAGGCAGTTGCAATCTGTCTACACACGTTATAAACAATGTACAAACACACCAAAAAAATTGACGTTGTTAATTGTGCCGCAACGCTCAGTTAGTAAGGAGCATAGCCCCGGTAGCTAAGGTTCCCGGGTTCAACCCGGTGTAGGTCAATGTTTAATTTCGTCTAAAGTACTAATGTAAAATATTATAGAATAAATAAATATTATACGTAGTTTATACACACTTAATTACAAATACAAAGTACAAAATACAATAGAAAAAAAACTTACAGGGTTTGCCGCGGCGCGTCGGTAGAGCACGAGATTGTAGCTCGATCCTTGCAAAGCAAGTACTTTTTATGTCAAAGGTAAATGATATGTTTTTAAAACTCTACGGCACTTTTTGATCTGCTTTAGAAAAGAATTGAGGAAGGACGGAATGAAAACGTTACTATTTATTTATTAGGTAATTTGTGAGGTGGGTGTGATTGTTTCGAGTAGGTGGGGGGAAGTTTAGGGTTGAATGACAAAAGCAATAACTACTTCTGGTGTTAGGCACTCCTCATATATATATATATATATATATATATTATATATAGATATAAGAGAGAGCGAGAGAGAGAGAGAGAGAGAGAGAGAGAGAGAGAGAGAGAGAGAGAGAGAA